>JAJPUD010008927.1:0-21638 GCA_023553655.1 Myrmecobius fasciatus | reverse complement strand
AATGCATGGAAATATTCACAGAAAGCGTTAAAATGCTGTGTTGTGGTTCACTCTCAGTTCCCACAGGCCTCTCTCTGGATGTATATGACTGTCTTCATTGCAGCACAACTGGTTTGAATCACATCATTGTTGAAGAGAACCATGTCCATCAAAATTGATCGTCGTATAGTCTTGTTGCTGTGTATAATGTTCTCCTGGTTCTGCTGATTTCACTCAGCATCAGTTCATGCAAGTCTCTCCAATCCTCTCTGAAATCCTCCTGTTGGTCATTTCTTACAGAACAATAATATTCCATAACATTCATATACCCTAATTTATTCAGCCATTCTCCAATTGATGGGCATCTTTTCAATTTCCAGTTTCTTGCCACTACAAAAAGGGCTGCCACAAACATTTTTGCACATGTGGGTCCCTTTCCCTCCTTAAAAATCTCTTTGGGATATAGGCCCAGTAGAAACACTGCTGGGTCAAAGGGTATGCACTGTTTGATAACTCTTTGAGCATAGCTCCAAATTGCTCTCCAGAATGGTTGGATCCGTTCACAGTTCCACCAACAATGTATCAGAGGACACTTTCATTTCTCATCATTCAACCAACATTTAGAACAATTCTTGGCACATGAAAGGAACTTAATGAATGCTTGTTAATTGATGGAAGCTCAAGCAAAAATCCACTCATTGAGCCAGAAGACATTTATTATTTATTATGTGCATGTCACTGTGTTAGATTATGCTATGGAAGAGACAAAGATATGTGAGACATGGTACCTGCCTTTGAGTTGTTTGTAGTGTAGTGGATAAACTCACAATCTATTACAACTTATTTGAAGCTTATTTGAAGAGTCTAGGAAGAGCCACCTACCTCCAATTTGTCATATTACCTGAAATTCTACCATTAGGGTTTTATTTTCCCTTTGAATGAATAATCATCCTTTTAAGAAATGCAAATATCCCTGAGAAGCTTAATATATTGAGGGGAGCTATCAATCTTTCCTACTTTATAACAATTTAGTTTGATTAGAATTCTTTCTTCTTTAACATCATATGAATATAAGCATAGTGAGAAAATAAAAATTATATTTGGGAGTAGTGGGCAGAGTCCAAATATCAGGGTGACTAAAATCAACTCACATCAACAGAAAGCAAAAACCACTGGACTTATTGGAGCCTAAGTATCTGAGTTTGAGCTGCTCTACCATTGCCCAGCTGTATTTTTGTATTTGGAGTAATTTAACTCATACTGTTGGTTAACTTTTTGTGTTTTTGTGTCTTATCTCCCTCAACACATTGTCAGATCCTTTAGAGAAAGGAATTAATTTTTTGTCTGTAACGCTGTCAGCATGAAAAGGGATGCTGGAAAGCATCTACTCTAACTTTTCTTTTTACAGATTGAAAAAAGCTGAGGACCATAGGACCAAAGTGGCTTGCTCAAAGTTATAAATTTATTTAATGGGGAAACTGAGTTGAACTAATTCTCAGTTAGTAAGAATCTGCCTTTAACTAGGAAAAAAGATTATGGGGATGTCACTATAGTTAGTCAATTTTCATCTGCCTTTTAATGCTTTTGTTTACATTATTGTAATTCTTGTGCTGTTCTCCAAATCCTGCTTATTTCATCTTGTATCAGTTTATGCAAGTCTTCTCATTTAAAAAAATTCTCACATTCTTCTTTTCATATTGTATTCCATTACTTTTATTCACCACAATATGTTTTTTATTGATTTTCTTAATTCTGACTTTTTGCAATCACTGCTTTTCTTTTTACATGTCCACAAATAAGCAAGATAGTTGGAATTATGAACCTCTCATTTATGGTTTTTGCATTATATAATAAACCCCAATTCCTCATATTGTAGTAGAAAGACACCTACACTAGAACTCTAGAGAATTGTGTTCTAATTGTACACCTGCCATTAACTTGCTGTGTGATATTGGAAGTCACTTCATTTTTATGAACTTCATTTGCCTCACAAAACAAACAAAAATATTGGACTAAGTCAGGGGTGTTAAATACACTACCCACAGCCATGTCCAAGGTATGGCCTTGACTAAATTAAAATATAATGGAGAAATATTCAACAAAACATGCAACAGAACAGAGATAATGCTTATATGTGGTTTTCTAAGTCAAAGTATTACTGGCAGGGATCCTTATGTATAGTTTAGTGACTTCCATTTATTTGAATTTGACTCCTAGACCACTGGACTTGATGATTTAAAGATTTTTCTAGTTCTGGCATTCTATACCAGTTGATAAAATAATGAATAGAAACTCAAAATAAATAATGAAATTCAAAAATCAAATTAAATAATTCTGCAATTCAGTGCACCAGTGAGGGCCAAGTTAAGATCAGATGTTATGAAATTATAATACAGGGCACCAATGTCTGTCTCTAGTGTCCTTTAGCAGCCTGGGATACTGGGTTAGGGATTGGTATAATTTGAATTATGGAAAGACTAGAATTGGAGGGAGTTAAAGGTGAAGGATAGTGAAAAATAGAACTGATCATTGTAGAATCAAGACTAAAGAGTAAGATGAGGCTGAAGTATGGGTGATTTACTAGGGCAAGAGCCGTAGTAAATGGAGAGTGTGCTAAAGATGAATAAGTCAAGAAGATGAGGCAGACAGTAATGTGGAATAACCAGAGACATGATCAGAAAGAGAAATTTCAGAGCTCCTATTCATGAACATAAAGGTGAGATTTAAGGTATGATCATCCCTATGGGTAACTGAGGTAGAAGGAAATTATAAAAGCTGATGGATTTCTTTTTCTTTCTGTGTGTTTAATTTAATATTTTATTTTTTTCTTGCAGTTACATGTAAAACAATTTTTTACATTTGTTTTTTAAAACTTTGAGTTCCAGGGGCAGCTAGGTGGTGCAGTGGATGGAGCACCAGCCTTGAAGTCAGGAGGACCTAAGTTCAAATCTAGCTTCAGACACTTAACACTTTCTAGCTGTGTGACCGTGGGCAAGTTACTTAATCCCAATTGACTCAGCAAAAAACAAAAAAAACAACAACAAAAAACCTTTGAGTTCCAGATTCTCTCTCTTCCTTTCTCTCTCCACCCCTCACCCTTGTTGTGAAGGCCCATGTAAACTAATGCAAAATATTTCCATAAAAGTCATGTTGTGAAAGAAACCTCCCCCAAATAAAAACTTCTCAAGAAAAATAGTTTTAAAAAAGTCTGCTTCAATCTGTATTCAGACACTATTAGTTCTTTCTCTGTGTAGGAATAGCATTTTCCATCATAAGTTATTTAGAGTAGTCTTGGGTCATTGTATTGCTGAGAATAGCAAAGTAATTTACTGCTAATCATCCCACAGCATTGATATTCCTTTGTACACAGTGCATTTCACTTTGCATGAGCTCATGCAGGATTTTCCAGGTTCTTCTGGGAACATTCTGCTCATCATTTCAAAATTGTTTTGGAGCCAAGGATGATTTCTGTTGAAGGAACTTCAGTAATATAGGGAGTTCCAAGTCTTAATGCAGTTTTAAGCTCCAATAGTTTAAAATCTCATGTATGAGTGCAGGGATTGGAGTGAGGTAGAAGATTGTGGACTAGCATCTAGATTTCTTGAGAAAGGAGGGAGTGAATTGGGTCAGTTTGGATCAGGTGACAGACCTATGGGGTGAACTAACTTCAAAGGAGATTAGATGTTTGTGACAAAGGGGGAATCTAAAAGTACTAAGTGGGTGAAAGTTATATATTAGCTACTAGATGTAGTGATGTGAGAGAAGAAGCAGAGGTTAAATGTGGGATATGGGACATTCCCAGAAATATATTCCCCATCTGTTGAATGCACTCTGTCTTTTACTCAAGTCTGGTATTTGAAATCTAGTTTGGAAAACACAGATTTTTCCTAAGATTCCAATCTTTCATGATTTAGCCATTGTGTCTGAGACCAACTAATATAAAGATTGGATTTGAACTAAGACTTAGAATGCTTTGTATACAGTAGGTACATTAAAATATGTGTTCAGTGATCTTTTAATTGACTATGTGGAATTTTTTGTTTATTTGTTTTGGGTCCTAGCTATTTCTATTAAAGTTGCAATGTATGTACTAAGTAAATGCAGGGCGATTTTAGAGGAATAAAATTATTATTTCCCTATGTATCTATTTAACTATTCTAATTCTAATAGCTAGATTATTTTTGTACTAATACTTATAGTTTATATCAAATTAGAAATTCTTGCACTTAAAATTTTTCTTTGATATTCTCTCAGAAGAATTAAGAGCAATTTATGGGTTATTAGAACTGGAATAATATTAATATCTAGCATTTAGATAGCATTTACTATGTTCCAGTTGCTATGCTCAGCTCTTTAAAAGAATTATCTCATTTGATCATCACAATCTCATGAGACAGATACTATTATTATTCTAAATATACTGATGAGGTTTTTGTTGTTTAGTTGTTTTCAGCTGGGACTAACTCTTCATGACTCCTTTCCACCTTCTTCCCATTCCCTTTTTTTGGCAAAGATACTGGAGTGGTTTTGCCATTTCCTTCTTTAGTTGATTTTACAGATGAGAAAATTGAGGCAAACAGGGTTAAATAATTTGCCTAAGGTCACACAACTAGTGTCTGAGGCCATTTGACCTCAGATCTTCCTAGCACCAGCACTCTATGCATTGCACTGTATAGCTATGTCCTTATTGATGAGGAAACTGAGTCAAGTAGTGGTAAAGTGGTTTGCCCAAGGTCACATAGCTAATAATATGTGAGTCTATGTTTGAACTAAGGTGGATTCCAGGCTAAATGCTCCATCTACTGCACCACACTATTGCCCTTATATAGCTCTTAGGGACAATTTAGTTCAACCAACATATTTTATCATGAAAAAAACTGATGTCTGGAGAGGAGAAAGTATTTTAGGCAAGATTGTATAGATTTATAGAATGCAATTGTTTGGTCTTGGTATTGGAAATATTTTGTGAATAAAAACAAAAGTGAGAGACAAAGCCCAATGTAAGTGAATTTGAACAACAAAAAAAGAATTTTTTGGAAATTTTCTGTGAATTATTTTGATTTTGCTCCAACTTAGAAAAATAAAATAAAACAAATGAACATTCCCTGGCTCTGAGAAGATGTTTGATGGTTATCAAATGAATGAGTTTGATAAAAAGTCTGGGGTCTGTTTCTCAATTGAAAAGTCTCAGGCCGGTGATTAAACTTCTCAAGGGAAAGTTGAGTGATACTAATTTTTAAACATTGCAAGATACATGGTTGAATAGACAGTAAATAAAGCTAGTTCATCAGTACATATATCTTGGATATGTTCCACTGATGACCCTGAACTAAATCAAAGAAAAGTTAGTTGAATTGCATCTGGAAAATTGCAACTGTGCTTTTAATACTCCCTAGCTTTTCCTGAGAGGGGAGGCTATTTTAATAGCAACATGGGATGTTTATGGCTCTGAATCATAGAGTACCACAGTGCTTAAAGAGTTGAAGTCCTAAAAGACAGTGGAAAGATAGATAGGGGGAATAAATTGGCTATAACATATTACTAAAGACTTGTATACGAAAAGCAGTGAAAAAGGCATCCTTAGATATGCATGATGGGAAAAGGAGTCAGGCTGGTTATATAGTGAGAATGAGGAGTTGGACAGTACATGATCTCTTGGTACCTACACAGCATCAAAAGCTATTGAGCATAGCCCCAAAGCACATTAGGTGGGCCCCTATTGTAGAGGATTCATGGGAAGGCTTAGACAAAAAAATCATACGAATAAGGAGGAGTAGATGGGGTAGGTTTTGAACCACTGGATGGAGTTCCTATACATCAAAATATCTGAGATAGAGATCAGTGAGAAGGTGAATATATGACATTTTATTTTCATGACATGAAGGACAAAATCATGGAGAATCACAGTGGCAAAAATGGAGGGGACTCTCCATCATAATAAATTAGTATGACATCATTGGACACATTTGTCAATGTAGCATAGTCAGTGAGCAACAATTGTGCAACAATAGCTAGCTGTTAACACAGCCATTCAGAGAGCAATGTGAAATAGCAGAGATAAAATCTGCCTTAGGATGGGAAGACCAAACTTCAATGCTTTGGCTCCCTAGTACCCTTGGGATCAAACACCAACTCCTCCACTTGCCATTTAGATTCTTCATGGCTTCCTTCCTACATTCCCTTTCTATGCCTTTTTAAGCCCACTATGGCCTTACCAATGCATATATTATGTAAGCTCTGGGATGTTCCATATCTATCACTGTGCCTTTGAATTAGCAGCTGCCTCATGCTTTTATCATACTCCCTTCTGAGAATAGATGATTTCCTTCAATGTTCAATTGAAATTATTGTTATTCAGTCATTTCAGGCTTGTCTGGCTCTTTATAATGTCGTTTGGGGCTTTCTTGGCAAAGATAGTATAATGTTTTGTCATTTTCTTCTCCAACTCATTTTACAGATAAGGAAAATGAGGCAAACAGGATTAAGTGACTTGTCCAGAGTCACACACCTAGTAAGTGTCTGAAACTAGATTTAAACAGGAAAATGTATTTCTGACTCCAGACCTAGTTCAAATTTATTTGCCCCTTCAATTCAAATGTTACCTTCTAAAAGTAAAGTCAAAACAAGTCAGCAAGAATTTATCAAGTATCTACTATATATGCTAAAAGCTTGCTGATACAAAGAAAAGCAAAAGCAGTCCTTGTCCTTGGGGAGTTCACCACTTAATAGTGGGAGAAAATATGCAAATAATTATGTACAGATAAATTGTAAATAATCTGAGAGAGAATAGGGAAGTCAGGAAAGTTTTCTTGCAGGAGGTAAGATTGTAACTGAGATTTGAAAGAAGGCAGGGAGGAAAATGAGAGAATTCCTGGTATAGGAGATAATCAGTGAAAATGCATAAACTTAGAAATGGAGTGTTTTGTGAGAGGAACAGCAAGAAGGCTAGTATCACTGGATTGTAAAATATATGGTGGGGAGTGAGGTATAAAAAGACTGCAAAGGTAGGACAGTTCCAGGTGATGAAGGACTTTATAAGCCACACAAAGAATTTTACATTTGATCATGGAGACAATAGGGAGCCCTTGAAGTTTGTTGACTAGATGACTGATCTGTGCTTTAAGGTAACAGTGTGATAGCTCTGTGGAGTCTGGACCATGACAGAGGTAAACTAACCAGCTGGCTATTGCAGTAATTCAGGTGTAAAGTGATGGGGATGGGGGCAGGGGCAAAGGAGATAAGGAGGGATGTTTGAAAGGCAAAATTTATGGGCCTTTCCAAGAGATTGAATATGGGGAGTGAGAGAGATTGAAGAGCTGATAGAGTTTGTGAGCCTGGATAAGTGGGAAAGATGGCCACGTTCTTGATGGTCATAAGGAACTTTTAGGAAAAGGGGAAGGTTTTAAAATAAAGATCATTAATTCAATTTTGGATATGTTGATTTTAAAATGTTTATACTATATCCCAGTTTGAAATATCTAGGAGGCATTTGGGAATATGAGACAGGAGGTCAGGAATGAGAATTGGCAAATAGATTTGAGAATAATCTGTCTGGAGATGATAATTGTTGCTGATGAGACCATAGGTAAAATAATTTACAGAAAGAAGAGATGAGAATCCATGACAGAGCCCTCAAGGGCTCCCAACATTAGTAGATGAGACCTGGATGAAAATCCAGCAGAGAATATGAGTAGTCAGGTATAAGGAGAACCAGGTGAGATTAGGGTCATAAAAACCTAGAGAGGAGAGATTATCAAGGAGAAAAGGGTGATTAATAATGTTTAAGTCTACACGGATGTCAAGAAGGATGACGATTAAGAGATCATTAGATTCTGAAATTGTGACCAAAGATAACTTTATGGTTTAGTTAAATAATGAGGTTGAAGGCCAGACTGCAGGAAATTAGGGAATGTGAGGAAAGGAAGTGGAGATATATACTATAGACATTGTCTTCTCAAGGAATTTATTCTAAAAGGGAGAAGAGATATAGGATAATAAATGATGGAGATGAACAGATCATTTGAGGACTTTTGAAAACTGGGGAAACATGGGCAGAATTCTAGGCAACAGGGAAGTAATCAATAAAGGAGAGATTGAGGATGAGTGAGAATGTGGATAATAGAGAATATTATCTGCTGGAGAAGTGCACATAGATGAGTTTGCTTTGTCAAGGAGAAGGGCAACCTCTTGAGGTAAAGGAGGAGAAGAGGCAAAAGAAGAATATTGATGGAAGGCATCTGAATGATAATGATATGAAGAGGAAGGGAGAAAAGGAAGCATTTTTTGTGTTCTTAGTTACTAGCTTTCTCCCTCCCCAAATTTTCCTTGTTTTGTTTACATAGTAGGAATCTAGCACATACTCAGACCCCATCAGTTTTCTAAAATGCTATTCACCATGTGGCTCCCATTAGAGAGCTGCTTCTGGGAGAATCATGAGCACTGTAGCATGCATGGACATTCTGTAACTGGTTCCATTTGTCTTGCCTTTTCTCATTGACTATAGCTAGAACTGTTGCTGGACGTAACTTCCCTGTGAAGGAGGCTGATGACTCCTTCATTAATGGCTTCTAGTGAAAGAACCATACTATTAGAAGAAGGGGCAGGGGATCTCTCCTCCCCAATTAAGTCCATATAGACCCTGAGAGACAGACTTGGGACTTTGCGCTTTTCTGTTCTAAGTACAGGTCACTGGATTTCTAATCCAAGCTGGGAAGGAAGGCTAAGAATCCAGGTTGGTGTTTTGGCTAGCTCAGAATTCATGATTGAGGAGCAAAGATCTGGGACTATTGCTCAGAAGAAATTGGCATTAATGCTGGCTTTGAATGTAAACTTGATGAAACCAGTGTTGAGTAGAAACTAAATTGTGAACCTAATCTTATCCCTCAGAGATTAAGGTGATGTGGAAGGGGGGTTATGTACCCTGGGTATGGAAGAAATATTTGTAATTTATTCTTGCTTTATTTATGATGTAAACATGCCTTTGACAAAGCTACCTGTCATTCAGTGGTTTAATGGAAGTGGGATGATAGTCAAAGACTCCCTAAAATTGGGGAGAACCTGGTTGGTGGGGGCTTGAGCACATGCTAGTGTACTCTACAAACCCCTCAGAGTACCTAAAAACTCGGAGATATATGCAAGTAGCCTGGTCTTAAGAAACACCAAAGTACAAATGTTAGAAATATATTGTATATATTTTTAATATTTGTGTATATTGGGTCTCTAAAGAATGTGAGTTTCTTAGCAACAGGGACTCTAGATTTTATATTTGTAACTCCAAAGTTTAACATAATGCTTTGTACATAGTAGGCACTTAATAGATAGATCCTTGTTGATTGATTGCTTTAAACTTATGTGGTAGACAGATCTCAGGTTATAATTTGGAGAGAAGTTGCTAATTCTACATTGGCAGAGGGTGTTTATTCATTTGGATGATGTCATAGATCCAGTCCAATTAAATTCCCCCTACCTCTTTCCCACCCTGTCACTCCTCTGTCTCCTCTCTTCCATCTTGGGTGCTTTAAATTTTTTTCTTTTTTTCTTTATTAAAGCTTTTTATTTTTCAAAACATATGCATAGATAATCCTTCAACATTAACCCTTGAAAAACCCTGTGTTCCAATTCCCCGCCCCCTTCCCCTACACCCTTCTATATATGGCAAGTAGTTCAATATATGTTAAACATGATAGAAATATATGTTAAATCCAATATATGCATATATTTTATACAATTATCTTGCTGCACAAGAAAAATCAAATCAAACCAGAAAAAAAGAGAAGTAAAATAAAAGGCAAGCAAACAATAACAAAAAGAGTGAAAATGCTATGTTGTGGTCCACACTCAGATCTCACAGATCTCTCTCTGGGTGTAGATGACTCTGTTCAGTGATGAACAATTGGAACTGATTTGAATCATCTCACTGTCATATAGTCTTGTTGCTGTGTATAATGATCTCCTGGTTCTGCTCATTTCCTTCAGCATCAGTTCATGCAAGTCTCTCCAGGCCTCTCTGAAATCATCCTGCTGGTTGTTTCTTATAGAACAATAATGTTCCATCACATTCATATAACATAGTTTATTCAGTCATTCTCCAACTGATGGGTATCCATTCAATTTCCAGTTTCTTGCCACTACAAAAAAGGCTGTTGGTCTCTTTGATTGATCACCTTTCACTTTATTTAGTTCAGCCTTATTCTGAACACTCTTATTGGACTTCTCCGAGACAAGTTGCCTTTTACCCTTCACTCCCACCTTTGACGCCCTGGATCTAATTTATGAATTTTCACTTCTAGCTCATTAAGCCCCCTAGACATTTCCAGGACATCCTAAACTGTCTAGGGAGTTTGTACCCTCCTGTCCTAGCTCACCACTTAAAACCCTAGTTCCTCTTTAAATGTTTTCTTCTCTTATTAGGCTTTAAGCTCCTCGAGGACAGAGATTGTCTAGTTTCTTGTTTTTGTATCCCCAGCATCTAATATAGTGTCTAGCATATGCTAGTCATCTAATAAATGACTCACTCCCCTAATTCATCCATCCATCCATTCATTCATTTGTGAGTGTATTTACGTGTAATTCTACTGTTATTATTCTGTGCTAATAATTACATTATTAAATATTTTATTGTCAATGTGAAAAAAAGAAAAATTATTATTCATTTTGTAACTTAATTGCTGATCGATGGCTGACAACTGAAGTCCTTGTGTGCATTTGAAATTTGAGGTTAACAATTCTGTAATGCAGGTGGGGATAGAGATCAGAGTGTAGGAAAGTGAAATCCTCGCAATCTCTGATATCTCCTAATTCCCATTTTATGAATTAAAAACTTCAGATATTAACAATGTCAGTCATCAGTAAATGATTAAAACTATTAGCCATGTAATAATTATAATGCAATTAAGAATAAAGATATTTGGAAATATAAAACTCCCTGCACATTTATGTATATATGTTTATATGGATATACATAATGTACTATATAGATTTCATTTTGCCAGGAGGAAGACACAAGTACATTCCTGAGATAAAATTAACTCAAGTGCAAACATTCAGACAGATGTCATAATTTCATAAAACACATTTCCAGAAATAAAAACACACAGAGATTCAATCCTAATCAGGATAACTTTTAAAATGCTCATTTCCTTTAAGGAAGATCACTGAGACTTTGTATAAGACAACATACAATTTGATTAACTTTCCTTGGGCTGAATTCTATGGCCTAATAAAGTGGTGTCAAATTAAAATGGAAATGGAAAATAGAAAGGATCCTTGTGAACTGTACATTGACTTAAAAACACACATTTATATATATACATATATATATATTATATATTTCTTTTAAAAATGAATATATCAGCTCTAGGAACAACATTTTAATCTAGTTTGGGTCACATGAGCAGGTAGGTAGGACTGTATATTTGAAACCTCTGAGTGCATTGTCCTACTCCCCATTCAGGTACTTACAGAGGTAAGGGAGAAATCATTGACTTGCTATCTTTTAGGATCCACAAACTGAAATGTCAGAACTTGAATAGTTATCTATCCCAGCACAGTTTTATTGGGCTTCCATTAATGCTTGATGAAGGAGGTATCTATTAATTTCACAAGCATCCCTCTAGCATTTTTCATTTCTCTCCAGTCAAGTTGGATTGTATGCTAGGCAGACACCTCCATTTATGATGCTGGTGTTTCTTATATTCCCTGCTTCCCACTCTTAGCAATACTTTTTCCTCTCTTGAGAACAGCACTGTTTGCTCCCATAGTAGGGCACTTTCACTTTAAATGCTGCTTGGGACTTGAGGAAATATCTTTCTTAAAAGGAATACACATAACTGGTTCCATATACTCTTTGCTTAGGAGACTATATTGTAGATGAAAATGGCTAATTCTCTTCCTTAAATCTTGTCTTTTTGGACAAATGAGTTAATACAATGCTAGATCTCAAGGAATAAGAGAGAGATGAGCAGGATGAATATGTATTCTTATATATTTGACTCAGTTCTCTGTTTATTTGATAAATGAGATCTTTATTAGATAGAGATGCTGGCTAAAAATCCCCCTCTCCCAGTTTTCTGCTTGCCTTCTAATTTTGGTTGCATTGGTTTTGCTTGTGCAAAACCTTTTAAAATTAATATAATCAAAATCATTCATTTTACACCTTGCAATGTTCTCTATCTCCTCTTTGTTCCTAAATTCTTCCCTTATCCATAGATCTGACATACAAACTATTCCATGCCCTCATAATTTTCTTATGATAATGATATCACCCATTATGTCTAAATAATGTATCCTTTTTACATTATCTTGGCATATGTTGTGAAATTCATAATGTATACCTGGTTTCTGGCATATTGTTTTCTAGTTTTCCAAGCAGTTTTAGTAAAATAGTGAGTTCTTAGGTCTTTAGGTTTATCAAACACAAAATTACCATGGTCATTTACTACAACAAATTATATAACTATTCTATTTCACTGATCTACCACTCTATTTCTTAGCCAGTACCAGACATTTTCATGACTATTGCTTTATAATATAGTTTGAGATCTGGTATGGATAGGCCATTTTTCTTCACATTTTTTCCATGGATTCTCTTGATAATTTTAACCTTTTGGTCCTTCAAATAATTTTTAAATTATTTTTTTCTAGCTTTATTAAATAATCTTTTGGAAGCTTGATTGGCATGATATTGAATAAGTTGATTGATCTAGATACTGTTGCTATTTTTATTTTATTGGCTTAGTCTTTTCCTGGGCAATTACTATGTTTTCAATTGTTTAAAACAATTTAAAAAACTTTATCTGTGTGAAAAGTGTTTTCTAATTCTGTTCATATAGTTCCTGAGTTTGTCTTGGCAAGTAGATTCCCAAGTATTTTACATTATGTACAGTTACTTTATTTTTATTTAATATTTTTATGTGAAAATACATTTCCTGCAAAACACAAACTTGATAAAATTAGCAAATGTTGAGGAATTTAAATTCAGCAAAGTATTCTGCTATATCAGTTCACACCTCTCAATTTTCACCCTGCAATGTATATTTAAAAAGAATGGTGTGTTTATAAAAACCTGTTGTACTAGCTTTACACCCTGTTTGAATTTTGTGCATTAGTATTTCCATATATGTAAATGACTTACAAAAATCTTTTCATTTGTAATATAAAACAGGTTTTTGAAAGGAGTACCTGGATGTGAGTTGGTTTTTTTTAGAAAGGTTAGAGAAAAGGGACTCTGTTCAATTAGTGAAGGGGTAGATGTTTCCTCAGATATGGAAGGCAAAAAGTGTTCCAACTAATCTCTTATGGCCAAGTCATTGTGACAAAGTCCTTCTCTAGTTCATTGTAAGATGAGTCTTTCAGTAAAGAAACTTCCAGTTATGATAAGCTGTGTGTCAGAAGCATTTTGCCCATAGTTATTTTAAATGGAATTTCTCTTTCTATCTCTTGCTGCTGGATGTTGTTGATAATATATGGAAAAATGATGATTTTGATAGATTTATTTTATATCCTACAACTTTGCTACAGTTGTTAATTATTTTAGTTAGGTTTTTTAGTTCATTTCCTAGGTTTCTCTAAGTATACTATCAAATTCTCTATAAAGAATAATTGTTTTGTTTCCTCATTGCCTATTCTAATTTCTTTTTCTTTTATTTCCATAGGTAGCATTTTAATTTAATATTGAATAATGATGATGATAATGATCATCCTTTTTTCACCCTTGATCTTAATAGGAAGGCTTTTAGCTTATCTTACAGATAATACTTGTTGATGGTTTTAGATAGATACTGTTTCTCATTATGAGGAAAGTTCCATTTATTTCTTTGTTTTCTAGTGTTGTTTTTTTAAAAATAAGAATGGGTATTATATTTTGTCAGGTTTCTTTTGCATCTATCTAGATAATTATATTGTTTTGATGTTTTTATTATCTGCATGGTGAATTATGCAAATAGATTTTCTAATATTGAACCAGCCCTGCCTTCTTGGCATAAATTCCACTTGATCATAATGAAGGAGCACAAATCTTGTCAGGTCTGCAATGCTAGAAAGGATATATATGCTCTTAGAGTAAGTCTGAGAGATAAATAAGCTGGTTAAGTATAAAGAGGCATATTACCATAAAGTTATGTACTAAGGAATATACTTTTGACTATGGGAAGCCATGAAGCAAGGAAAAAAATAAAATTGATCTTGACTCCCTTTCATTTGTACATGGCAGCAAAGTCATAAAAAAATGGAAGAAAGTACTAAGTATAATCTATAAGTACTTTTACAACTATTAATACTCTGTATGTGATATCTTTGTCCAAAGATCAAGGAAAGATAAAATACTTTGTAAAACTGAAGGCATTTTATAATTATCATCATGATTATCATGATCTTATTATTATTGATGTTGTTGTTTACATGGTGTCTTCTTTACTAGAATGTAAGCTCCTATTTGGTCTTCTGCATTTGGTGGGGAAAGGAGAGATGCTATCCTCTCATTTCCCAGTCTCCTGCCCTTGGGGTAAGAGGAAAAATATCATTCCATCATGTCAGATCTTCTGCCTTCTGAAAAAGAGGAGAAACACTTATTCTATGTAGCACAGGATTCCCCCTTTCCAGTGAAGAGGAGAAATGTTCTTGTATCATATCTCTAACCTCATCTCCTGCATCAATGGGAGGAGAGTACAAGTATTTCTTTTACTCCCTCAACTTGTTTGAGAGCCTAAGACCTTGAGAGGAATCCATCCCTTTGGTCAAAGCCCTTGAGATTTTGATAACCTATAATGATTATTTTATGGTTCAATGATTAACAATCCCCAAACAAACTTTTATTCTTAGATACAAATAATGGAACATGTAGAGTTGGTTTTATCACAGTTCCAATGACATCAAGAGACATCCTTTCATAGGTCAAATAATTATTTCTTATGATCACATTGATAAGCATTTGAAAGAAGATCATCATGCTAGGAGTTGCAATGTATGTGTCAACATCTGTAGTGGGGAATAAGAAGACAGAAAAATTCTGCCAAGAACTCGCTAACACCTTCCAAATTATATTGCTATAAATGTATTTGACTACATGCACAGTAGTCATAGGGAATACTGTTCAACAACTTTGAAAAAGGTGTTTAAGGATTAATAAATGAAAGAAACAAATGTATTATAGATTTAATAGAAGGAATGGTGCCTGTGAAGATAGGTAATCTTAGAATAAGTCAACTTTGTATTCTTTATTTCCATTTCTCAAAGGAACTGGGGTCTTAGAATTCAAATGTAAGTTACACCTTTAAATTTACAAAGGCCTATTTTGGACTTTGAATCAGAGTACTAGTAGAATACATGGATCAACTACTTGAATAGGTTTATGATGTACAAAAATGAAAGTATAAGGGATATGGACTGAATTTATGATTTCATTGGCATAAGAATATCCTAGATAACACTGCAGGTTTTCATCTTCTCTTCAAATTATAGACTTAGAGACTTGCCTCTATGTTGCCTAGAGCAACTGAGCACCAAAGACAGAGATAGGGTCACACAGCCAATATGTGTCAGAGACAGGAACTTTGAACCCAGGTGTTTTGTGGTTTGTTTTTGTTTTTGTTTTTGTTTTTTTAGCTCTGTGACCAATTCTCTTTCCATTCTGCCAAACTGCCTCTCTAGGAAGTAGATAGAAATAGATGTTCACATAGGAATTTTAACCAGTGAATACCAATCTTTGCACCAAGATGACCAAAAGAGCACAGAAACTGACTCAACCACCACAAGCTTGATTTTCTTGTCAAGTGGAGAGACATGGTAGACAAGGGTAACATCAGTTTAGACTAGAAACTTGTAAAATCTTACAGAGGAAGATTCTTGAAGAATTTGAATGATATTGGATCGTTGCAATAAGCAGCAGGGGGGAAAACATGCTTACAGAAATCGTTGTAGGAAAGCCAATTATTCCAGATCTTCCCAAAAACATTTAAGGATAGAGCTAGCAGGAGAATAACAAAAAAATGGAAAAAGAATTTGCCAAGATTTTTATGACAAACTCTCTATCAGTAATAGGGTAAATACCATATTTGCTTTTTCAGATTACAGTCCTCCATCTGAGAAAGTACAAATATCATTTAAGGAGACAAATTTGGAAAGAAAAGCTATAATGGACCACTATTAGTTTTAGATTTATAAAATAGAATACATAAGATTACAAAGGAAATAAATTATATTGAAATAGTTTTCCAATTTTTAAAAATTGGAAGGGCATTTGTGGGGCAGCTAGATGATACAGTGGATAGAGTACCAGTTCTGAAGTCAGGAGGACCTGAGTTAAAATGTGACCTCAGACACTTAACATCTCTGAGCTGTGTGACCGTGGGCAAGTCACTTAACCCCAACTGCCTCAGGGAAAAAAAAAGTTCATTTGCGTCCCATCAAGAATCTATTCAGAGTCTGATCTCTTTGAAACAGACTTTCAAAATCATTACTGTCTACATGGCTTTTTTTTTCCTTTCTGTGATTAACACATAGATGGACAACTTTCTGCTAATGTTCTCAACATTTCTATTTCGGTCATCATTTCTTTCTTAGTCACTATTACATCCCAAAATAATAGTTCTCATTCCTTCTTCAACCTTTGAAGAATAAAATTATCATTAAGTAAAAGTAAACAGTTTTCTAAAGAACTGAAAACACCCTTCATTACTAAATCATTATAGTGCCACATTTGTCCTATTTCCAGAACTCATTCATTTTCTCCTTTTATTCTGTCTCATAGTAAGTTCTTACCATTATATTGCCTCTGTTCCTTCTTTCATTGATCCTTGCCCAAATCTCTCTATTAAATTTCTTTAAGAAATTCATGAATATGTTTTCTTCTTGTTTAGCTTGTTCCAACAGCCTTTTGATCTATGCTCTTTTCACTAAATAACATATACTCTTCTTTCATCGTATTCCATATCCTGAATTCCATGCCACTAACTCTCAGTTATCAGAATGAGTTTAAATTTTTCCAATTACATTAATATATTCTCTTTGTTCATGACTCATACTCAATGTTTGATTTCTGTGCCTTTTTTGCATATTGTCTCTTTTGAATTAATGGTCCCCTCATTTTCTTTTATTTTTCCTTTTCCTTTTCTCTTCTTCTTCTTTTTTTTTTTTTGCTAAGGCAATTGGGGTTAAGTGACTTACCTAGGGTCACACAGGTAGGAAGTGTTAAGTGTCTGAGTTCAGATTTGAACTCAGGTCCTCCTGATTTCAGGGCTAGTACTCTATTCAATGCAACACTTAGCTGCCCTGGTCCCCTCATTTTCAATCTTATTTAATATTGTCTTTTAAAGTTTTAATGATTAATGTTTTTATGTCCCATTCATTTCTGAATTCACTTGGAATACATTCCTTTACCTCTGCCTCTTAAGATCCCTAGCTTTTTTTTTTAAGGCTTGACTTTGGAGTCATTTCCAATGCAAAATCTTTTCTCTTCCTCATACCTATTGGTATTTTGCATTTCTTAAATTATTTTGTATTTTTTTTTATCCCCATGGTGGAATCTTAGTTCTTTGAGGGCAAGGTGTGTTTTATTTTGTTTTTGTGTCTCTAACATAATACTTTGCAAATAGTGGGGACTTAATAAATGCTTGTTGAGTTGAATTAAAATAAAGGGCTTCATACCTCTCTATAAGTTCAATGGTACTTTTTTTTCTCCCTTGTACCACATTATTCCCTGCTCACAAAATTGGATTCTTCTTGTCTTTTAGAGAATTCTTCCATACTTTCAAAAACTACCTTATTTTCTTTTAAAGTATTGACTTTGGAATCAGAGAAACTTGTTTCAAATCCTAAGTGGGAAGCTTTCTTGCAAGATGGACAAACAACTTGTCTTCCATGGTCAACCCATTTTCTCATCTGTAAAACAAGATAATTGATTTAAATGGCCCCTGAAGTCTTCCTCACTTCCAGATCTATGATCTTTTCATGGAGACCAGATTATTTATTCTTAACTTGGAGATTAAAAAATTGCTCCTCCAGCTCTTTCATCTTCTCTTCTATTAGGACAGAGCAAACTTCATTTTCTTCACAGTGCTACTTGGCAGAAAAAAAAGCATTGTACATTTTCTGCAGGTCACATTTTTCTGTTCCTTAATTGCAGAAAGAAGTGAGTGACTGAATGGGTGAATCAGAATATAAGAGGTGTCTAAAATAACTAGTAATAAGTTAGAAATTTATTTAACCGGTTTATTTTTTAAGTGTCACAGTGTATGAGGAGAGCAGTGATTTGGCAAAAAGACGTGCTACAGTATTCTGAATTAAATAAATTTTTAATATTAATCTATAAGTGAATCAGTAAAATCATTCATCCATCCATCTAATGGAGACAAAAATAAATAAAGCACAATCTCTATTCTGAAGGAGTTAACAGTAAAGTAACAGAGATTAGGCATATGCACACCAATTGGATATAATATAAAATAAGACATGGCCACCAAAATTGCCTTTAATTAACATGATTTTTACTAAGCAAACTACTATTTTAAAACAAGTCACAAAAGGAATGTCTGTTTTCTTTGAAAATACTTTAGCAGCATCCTACATATATATTCAAAAGCTAATTTGTAAGCTATAAGGCATTCTTAACTCATTAAAATAGATCCCTTAAAGTTTTTTGCTTATATTTGGATTTAGTGTGAATTTATAGAACATCAGACATAAGCATTGATATAAATTCATAGTCATATTGTGAAATTCTGTCTTGAATTCAATTCAACATATATTATTAAGGGCTTACTAAAGGGTAGGTACTGTCCTAAATGCTGTGAACACAAACACAAAAATGAAACATTTCCGACTTTTAAAGTAGTTCCATTCTACTGGGGATTCTAATATGTGCACAAATAAAAAAGTATCGTATAATAAAAAGACAGTGGGAGTATTAACAATCGAGGGGAAAGGAACAGGGAAGATTTTGTGCAGGAGATGGCAAGTGAGATCAGCTTTGAACATGAGCAAAGACTGTAAAAAGCAGAAATGAAGAGGGAGAGACATTCTAGGTCTAGGATAAATCTAATGCTCTCATATGTCTCCCAATATTAATTGGATTAGCATCGGTGCAGCCTGGGCTATATTTGAACTACTTCATGTTCATAGACTCACCTTTTTTTTTTTTTTAAACAAAGTGATTCTATAATCCAAGAAGAGTACCAGCTATAATTGCAGCACATTTTGGAGAGAGACACAGAGAGAACACAATTACTTTAGAGAAGTCTTCATATGGTTCAGTGAATGGGCAGGAAATACATTAAACACCAATGTAAACAGAGACTCTTTGAAATACAAACAACACAACTATCTGCACCCTGAATACCCATAGCTTACTAGCATCTGATGTTGTTTCCAAATATGAAACATTTCTGCTCTTCAGGCAACAGGAGGTGATATGTACTAGCAACAGTAACTATTTATTCTTTAATATTTCAGCTAAACATTGCCCCTGAAGGGCTGACATTTCTGCCCCACTTAAGTAGGGCATTTGTGGAATTATGACATACATATTAGCTATGCAATTAACTGGCCCCTGGTTTTACTGGGATCTCCTAGCTATCATTCTAAAAACTTTGTGCAGGAAGTGGCAAGTGAGATCAGCCTTGAAAATACTTTCTAGCTTTCTAGCCTGCCCATTCTTTACAAGGCAGTCAAGTTAACACAAGGAATGGTGATGGTTAAGATAATGATGCTACAAATCGTTGAACATAAGGATCTACAAACAATTTATTGTATAAATGTACAGCGCTTTACCAATTACAAAGCACTTCAATGTATATTATTATTCCCTTGGTCTTCCCTGCTACTGTGTGACATAGGCAGGGGAAGTATTTTTATATGAATTTTATAGAGAGGAATGAGAAATTCATAAAGGTTAACTCCTTTGCCCAAGTTCTGAGCAAAAGACCTGTGCTCTATACTCAACTGTCCGGTGATCAGATTTGGCACTAGTTTTAATCCAGGGTGTGCTGGAAGCAAAAAGAAAGGTATATAAATGTTTATATGCCATTAGTAGCTTGTTTATCATCAGTTTTTATTATGATAAAAAAGAGGTTGGTTTATAATCTGATTGGTACAGAGAGATTTCACACCTCAATGACTGGTGAAAAACTTCAATAAGAAGATACATCACAGACCACTATTCCTGTTCTTTGGTATTCAATAAATTAGCCATAAATAGGAATATGACCTTTAAAGTTTAGCAGGCTTAAAAGTCTGCATATGATTTTAAAAATACATAATCTCTCCAAAGACTTTCCAGTATTCACTCATACACATTTATGAGCTGACGTTTTTGCACCATTTGAAAATGGCAAAGTCAAAATACAATTTGTATGAAAGGGCGAGGCCCTTTTTGAGCTTGCAGCTTGATTTCTAGTAGAGTGGACTATTGGGTAAGAGAAAGTGGTCATCTCACTTTGAAATGTGCCTCCCCTATTATCTAGCATTCTCACTTGGGACATAGAGTCTTACTTGGCAATCAACCAAAATGATTCAGGAGTTGGGTGATGTTATCACAGAGGAGAGGGAAGAACGAAAAGGGTATCTAATGCTTCAATAAAAATACAACCTTTTCCAGTTTTAGGTCAATAATTTGACTGGAAATTATTATTTTTGTTATTTTATTTCCATAAAACAGGAAACCTTTAGAAAATTTCTAGATAGGATTGAAGGATAGTATTAAAAATTAAAACTATTTGTTAATTAAAAAGAAATACTATTATTAATACCAAATTAAAGGATAGTAATTTGGAGTCAGAAAAACTGAGTATAATTCTCACTACCTGTAAAATTTTAAATATGTAATCTTATTGGCACATTCATTTAAAAATGGTTCATTCGGTTCTTACTTTGCAACAGGAATTGTTCTGCATGCTAAGCAACTAAGGACAAAGTCACAATAGTCTCTTAACCTTAAGGAGCATGGGATCTAAACATAATAAACACAACAGGGGAATTATGTAATATATTATGTTTTATTATAGTACTTGGTTTCAAGCACAAAATTCCAGAACATCCTATGTATATTCAAGAGAAAGAAAGACAAGTGGGATATATAGGATACGTACTCTTTTAATAAGTTTGAGATTGTTTCTGAGTTTACTAACATCTTGTCTCCATTAGCCATCCCACACCGAGTGGAAAAATGTAGATAACAAAAAATTTTCATCTTCTGAGTTGCCATGATCAGAGAAAAGATAAAGTTATATATCTTGTCATAGCCAGCTGTCAAATCAGCTCATAGTATAGGATGGTCTTTGGGGCATGGGTTTCTGGGAAGAACCATTTATCTGCAGAATGAATCCCTTGGAAACTGTTTAAGCTTTAGGCCAATGTATAAAAAGTTTTATTATAGAATATCTCTAGACAATTGGGGAAGTTTAAAAGGAATTAGGAACTAATGGATTAATGTTGTGTGACTCTAAGTTTAAACATTTGGATTCCAAATGAAGAAAGGTGATCCTCCAAACTAAATTAAATGGCTCACTTGGGGAATAGAGAACCTCTCTTTGGGATGAGATATAGTTACTTTGGAGGAAACTTCAAGTAACTAATGAGGACTGTAATGTTCTGTGGTGTGTAATAGAGAAGCAGAAAATCTTCACCCACCCATCATTTTCCATCTGATTGGTGACTGAAAGAAAAAAAAA
>JAJPUD010008926.1:21405-81361 GCA_023553655.1 Myrmecobius fasciatus | reverse complement strand
TTTAATTAGATCTATTTTTGCTTTTACTTGATCTGAGATAAGGATTGATACCCCTGCTTATTTTTGTTCACTTGAAGCATAAAAGATTCTGCTCCAGCCCTTTACCTTTACTCTGTATGTATCTCTATGTTTTAGATGTGTTTCTTGTAAACAACATATTTTAGGATTCTGGCTTTTAATCCAGTCTGCTATCCATTTCAGTTTTATGGGAGAGTTCATCCCGTTCACATTCACAGTTAAAATGACTATATCTATATTTCCTGCCATCTTATTTACCCAAAGTTATATTTTTTCTCTTCCCTTTCCCCTTGCTCCCTTCCCCCCTCCCCAGTATTTTGTTTTTGATGACAACCTCCCTCTAACAGTCCCTCCCTTTAGAACCCTCCCTCTTTTTTACACCTTTCCCCTAATCCTTCTATTAATTTATCTTTCTTTTCCTCCTTTCCCTCCTACTTCCCTATACAGAGGGCCAAGTTTTTCCCTGAAATCAAATGTGTCTGATATACTCTTTTAGAATCTAATGAGAGTAAGATTTACACAATACTCATCACCCCCCTTCTTTCCCTCAATTATATTAGATTTGCTATGTCTCTTCATGAGACTTTGCCTTATTTTACCTCCTTTTTTTTTACTTTATTTTACCTCCTTTCCCCTCCACCACCTTTTTTTACAGTATGATATACCGTCCACCTCTAATTTCTTTTTGATTATTACCAAAGTAAAATCAAATTATACCCCCATTCTTTAAGGATACCCCTAGTAGAGATATAGTTCTCCAGAGTTCTTTCCTTTTTACCTTTTTATGCTTCTCTAGAGTTCTGTGTTTGGAGGTCAAATTTTTTTGTTCAGATATGGTCTTTTCATTAGAAATAGGTGAAATTCTCCTGTATCATTGAATGACCATCTTCTTCCCTGGAAGATGATGCTCATTCTAGCTGGATAGCTTATTTTTGGCTGTAATCCAAGTTCTTTTGCCTTTCAGAATATCTGATTCCAGGCCCTTTGCTCCTTCAATGTGGAAGTTGTAATTCTAATGACAGTTCCTCGGTATTTGAACTGTTTTTTTTTTTTTTTTTCCTAGCAGCTTGTAATATCTTTTCCTTGGTGCCATAGTCCTGAAATTTGGCAACGATATTCCTTGGGGTTTTAATTTTGGGGTCTCTTTCAGGAGGTGATCGGTGAATTCTTTCAATGCCAACTTTGCCTTCTGATTCTAAAACATCAGGGCAATTCTCTTTCATGATTTCCTGGAAGATAGCATCAAGTTTCTTTTTTTCATCGTGACTTTCAGGGAGTCCGATAATCCTTAGATTGTCTCTCCTGGATCTGTTTTCCAAGTCAGTTGTTTTTCCTAGGAGATATTTCATATTTTCTTCTATTTTTTCATTTTTTTTTTGTTTTTGTTTGAATGATTCTTGAAGTCTTATTGGGTCATTTATTTCAATTTGTTCAATTTTAATTTTTAAGGTATTATTTCCTTCAGTTATCTTTTTAGCTCCTTTTGTAACTGGCCAATTGAATTTTTTGGTTCATTGCATTCTTTTTCCATTTTGCCAATTTTATTTTTCAGTGAATTGTTGTCTTTTACCAATTCACTATCTTTATTTTCCAGTGAGTTGGCGACTTTTTCCAATTCACCAATTTTGTTTTTCAGTGAATTTTTGTCTTTTTCCAATTCACTAATTTTGTTTTTCAGTGAATTGTTGTCTTTTACCAATTCACTATTTTTATTTTCCAGTGAATTGGCCACTTTTTCCAATTCACTAGACTTATTTTCCAGTTTTTCACATCTCTGTTGCAGGGCGATATTTCCTTCTTGCACTGTTCTCAATTTATTTCCTCAATCTTCTTCTAGCTCTCTTTTGAGATTCTTTATGAAATCTTCCAGGTAAGCCTTCTGAAAGGGAGACCAGTTTAAGTCCACCTTTGTGGCTTTATCTGGGATTGTTTTCAGAATCTCAGGATCTGGGGACTTCTCTAGTTTCTCTCCGTAAAAGCTGTCTATGGTGAGAGCTCTCTTCTTCTTGCTCATGATTTTCAGCAGAGGTATCAATCACCAGCAAGGAATTCTGCAGCAGCAGCAGGGATTTCAATTTGCCCTGGGGCAATTTGCAGAGTTGACTTCTGGTCTGGGGCTGATCTTGCTAGATCCGCACTAAGATCACACTTTCAGCTGCTCTCAATCCACCCTTTATCAAAGGTAGACCTGCCAAAGCACCTGCCCACAAGCAGAGCAAAGTGGCCCAGGTGTCTCCCAGGGACTTCCTGGCAGCCTAAAATCTTCTGGTCCTTCCCAGCCCCAGACTTGCACCCAGGCTACGCACTGGCGTCTGAGTGCTGGGAGCTGCTCGATCCCCTGCCTGTCCAAAACTGACCTTCTCTGGAGTTCTTTCAAAGTAGATATTTGATAGAAGTGTGTTGTAGTCCAAGTGTTTGATGGAGCCCTCACTCTCGAACCAGTTAAGCTCAATTTGTCTGGGTCTGAGGGAAGGTCTCAGGAGCTCACAGAGAACGCTGTCTGCAGTTTGCCATCTTGGCTCCGCCCCAGCTCAATAATTCTCAAATTATCTTTTCTAAATATATTTTCCAGCTTGTTTTTTTTCCACAATGAGGTTGTTAGGACCAGTACAACACAAATGGACTAGTAGTGGTTGAAAATGAAGAGACAGAGTTGCTGATAATTCAACAGAGCCATTTATTAAGAGAAATCATGTTGCTTATATATGTTAAAACCATATGTCATTATGAAAGACATTGTTCTGTGACCAACCCTTGTTTATGTTTTCTATGATCTAACCCCCTAAAGCATGTTGTTAGTTTCTAGGGACTCAGTCTTGTGTAAAGTACACAATGCCCCAATAATTGTGGCAGATCCTTATGTTTTCACAAGATTTCAAGCTTAAATACACCCTTGACTAATTTTAGGAAGAGGGGAACATCCCAGTTACAGAAATGTCTAGCTACCTGGGAGTTCTCTACATGAGGTATTTTATATTTTCTTCTATATGTTTTCATTCATTAAGGAATTGTTTTCCCCAGTCAATTTTTGTTCTTCCTTTTCCAAGCTGTTAACTTCTTTCATATTTCTCATTTCCCTCCCCATGTCATTTTTGAGTTCTTCCAAGAAGGTAAGCTTTTAAGCTTGAAACCAATTCATATTTCTCTTTGAGTTTTGATTTTGTCTTCTTCTGAGTTGGTATTTTGATCTTCCCTGTCACAATAGTAGCTTTCTATGGTCAAGGGTTTTTTGTTTGTTTGTTTTTGTTTTTGTTTTTGTTTTGTATTGTTTTTGTTTTTACTATTGCTGTTTATTGTGGGTTTTATTTTTCTTTGCATATTTTGTGACTTTTAAACTTGAACTCTGCTCCTGGGGTACAAGACTGTCCCAAGATTTTTATGCTGGGAAACAGAGTGCCTCTGGCTTTGAGGATTGGGGCCTCCAATGTTTGATGAGTTTTTTACCATGCTAGGGTAGACCTACCTGGTGGCACCTATTGTTGCCTGGTCTCTAGGATTGGAAATTGGCTTTCTGACCTGGCACTGAAGTCTTCCCAAACTACATTAAGCTAGAAAATTGTTTTATTCCATCTCTTCATATATTCTCTTATTCTAGAACCTCTTCAGAGGATAGATTTAACATTGCTTCTGAGGGAGACTGGGGAGAGCTAAGGCAACTTCCTTACTTCTTTGGCATCTTGGCTCCACTACTCAGGAATTCTATTTTTAGTGATATTCTATGTCTCTTCTTTTCTTATTTTTTCAATTCTTGTTTTAAAGTAATTCTTTATTTCAATGATTTTTCCCCTTCAACCATTTCATCAATAATGCTTTTTAAGGTATTACTTTCTCCAATAATTTTTGTACCTCTTTAATCATGCTGTTTATTTGCTTTTCATGATTTTCTCTAATAACTTTTCTTTGTTTTCCCAATCTTTCCTCTACCATTCATCTCTTTCTTTAATACCTCCAGGAATTCCCTCCTATTAGGTTTTGTCTAATTTGTGTTTTTCTTTGCTTACAGTTATTTTCACATTGATATCTTCTGATTTTGCATATTTATTTTGTCTGCAACTATTATAGCTGTTTACAGTCAGGTTGTTGTTCTCTTCCTCCTCCTCCTCTTGCTTCTTTTTGTTATTTGCTCATTTTTCAGTCTATTTTGAACTCTATGCTAAAGTTGGACTTTGCTTACCTACAGTCAGTGAAGCATGACCACAAACTTAAAGCATTTTGGGGATTAATTCTGGGAGTTGGCAAATTTGGGGGGCTTCCAAGGTGGTATTATAGAGCAAGAGGAGCAGATGCTGCTCTAGTCTTTGCCCCCAAAGCTCCCCTGTTTTCCTGCAGGCCCAAGTGCTATTCTTCCTCTCCTCTTTACTCCCTGTGAACATTCAAAAGGATCCCCTCCACCTGGAACTGTATATAGGCAATAGAATTAATTCTAAAGAGCTCCCAATCTTGCATTTAATACCAGTGTATATAATCTCTTTCTAATCAATTTTCCAACCCCTGCTTACTGTTTCTGGGCTAAGAGCTCCTGATGCTTCTATTGCTGTTACAAACACCTCTCAGACCCACTGTTGTTGTTATCACTGTATGTATTCTGGATACTATCAGGGTTTCAGAGACCTCTCCAGATGACCTCTAAATTGTCACAGGCTTACAAAACTTCTCATTATGAACTTTTGTTGGCTCTGCCAACTCCAAAGTTCAATTTAAGATATTATTTTGAGGTTTTTGGAGGGGAATGTTGAGACAGTTTGGTTAGGTTTCTGACTCCATTCTACTATCTAGCCTCTTCTAGAAGATCACATTCTGATGGGTTTGGATTTTTTTCCCATTACTTAATTTTGTTGCCTAAATTTCATTCATGGTAAATTAAACTTCTGTTCATAAAAAATGCTGTCTACATTTTTTTTCTTTTCATTACAAGAGCTATATCCTACTCTTGCATAAACCATTATACTATTGTAGAACTGTGTGTCTTAATAAGCATTGTTTTATCCATGTAAACAATGTTTTTAGCTTCAAGAATACGTTTGTTTATAAAAGTACAGACTTTTTTTTACCTTAAGCAAATGCAAGGAGATAGCCTTTGAACTTATTTTGGATAGTAACCACAAGGCATGGGATGCTGATACATCCCCACAAGTATATTCTGAGTGGTCAGGGTCTGAGCCAAGGCAATGCAGTCTTGAAACACCATCTAAAAGTTATCCCAAAGCCAAGTGACCTCAATCACCTGCTCTCCTTTGATTACCCTCAAGATCAGTGACTTCCATTCACTCAAGTCAACTCCAGTGAACTCAAGAGAGTTGTTGAATGCCATGATTGAAATAATGGCTATGAAGATGATGACTGCCTTACTATTCAATACCAAAATATTTATTAGCTGGCCCAATTTATCATGGCCCATTTCCATGGCTAAGAGAGAGATAAGTATTTAAAAATAATGTCGGAGGGGACATTGTAATGTGGTACCTTAAAAACCACAGAGCTCATTCAGCCAGATATGACAGATGGGGTACCCCATCAAATGATTTCCTGGGTTTTTAGACAAACAGAAAATGAAAAGACTGGATCAGGTGCATCTCAGAAGCATGCAAGATCATAAAAAGAAAATTAGGGATCACTCATTTCTCAGACTCAAAGTCAAGAAAAGTCTCCAACACATGTTCCAAAGTTAAATGCCAAGGAGACAAGATGGTCTCCCCGTTTAAGATGTCTAATTGGAGAAATACTACTAATTAGGGAAAAGATCAGTTTGGGAGAGGAGAAGGGAGAATACCAAGGGAACCAGATTTATTTCACAATTCTACCACTGAGGTACTTTTTACCTGGTCCCTACCCTTTCAAAGCTATGAAGGCTCTTGTTCCCAAGTTCTTCTTGCTCTCAACATAGAAAAATAAAATTCTTTGCCAATTAACCTTTAATAGCACTGATATTTATCCAGGGCTTTGGGCTCCTTGGAAGAAGAGGTTCTATAATACATTTGCTATCTTGTATGCATTTATGTAGAAGATGACTTCCCCCAAATTCCAGCACCTTCAGGGAATTAAGCAAATAATGGAATCTCTCCAGGCAGAACTGTGAATAATGCTAGACAAGCAGTCTTGAAGAATCGAATATGTGGCAAGCCAAATTTGCTGCTTTACCATGAAAACTCTCCTTTCACTAGTCTCACAATCTGCTTTTCCTTGTTCTGTAAGCAGAGGAAAACAAGAGCCTTTATCATCCATTGCTGTCAGCCATTCAGAGGCTAATTGGACTGACTTTTCTTAAAAGCACATAAAGCTCAGATGGGACATTTCTGTGTGATACCAATAGAAACTACTAGCAGCTTTGATTCTACTGCCCACTTCACCCCCTCTGCCTCCCAACCAACACGTTTTAATTTACTGACCATTCTTGCCTCAGACTTCACACAATATACTCACTTTCTGATATCACATCTGCTGTAGAGCAATGGCGCAAAATTGCACATTTCTTAATATGCTGTATTCCCTCATGTTAACTCCAAGGAGGCAACGCGATGTTTTAATTTGCTTTGCGTTTTTCACAGCATCATGTTTTATCCACAGTAGGTGTATAACAACTAGTTGTTATGAATTGATGAACACTTATGTTCTGGAAGTGCTGGTACAGCTACTCTTATTCTAGATAATCTATATTTTCAGTACAACTAGGACATGAAACACTTATTTCAGGGTCCACACAATTCATTGAATTATTTCCCTGGTTAATCCCTCAGAGAATTACCTCAGCTACATTTCTAAAGACCATTTATTAGAGTTAATGGAATGGTTTTGTTTCTAATTCATTCAGAGTAACATTTGATAGACCACATGCTTCAATGTGGTACTAATGAGCCTAAATAAGAGTTTATCAAATCAACCTGGTAGTGCACACTTTGCAATCTGGGACCATTTAGCCAGTGCTTTTCACCTTTCATTAAAAGACAATAACAAAGGAAATTATTTCATTTTTTAAAATTATTGTGATTAACTATTCCTCTGAGAGTTGGGGCTATTTGTCATTTAGGACTCTGTAGGTGTTTCTCTTATTGCTACTTTATGGCCTCAGTCGGGAAAAAATGATTTACAATTAATGTTCTTAGATGTAACTTTATCCTCTAGCAGTTACATAGCATCCTAGCCATGGTGAATATTTGAGAACACCCCAATCCAGTAAAAATGCAGTTTGGATATTTTTGACTGACTTTTTTTTTAACTTAGAGAAAATCCTTTTTTTCTAAAATGAACAAAAGCTTGATTTGGTAGAAACTAAGAAGATCAAGAGTTTTGGAGGTACTCAAATTTTTATCGAAGTTCTTCAGTTGGATGGAATACAAGTCAAGATTCATTTATAAAGACTCTTGCTTTCTCCAAACTTGTGAACGCCTTAAGATACTTTTTTTTTTCCATTTTATCTTTTGAGTTGAAATCTTCTGAACAGTAATACTAATTATCTTTACCACTATGCTCTGAATACAAAAAAGAGGTAAGGAAAACCTTCCTTATTTACTAGAGCTTACTTAGTTCTTTAACTTCACTTGCTTGTTGGCAATTCAATAATTCCAAAAGGACATGATGAAACAAATATTTGGGCCATGGATCCATGGTTTCTTCAGAGTAGAAATGCTCTTATTGCTGGAGAGGAATTCCCTTCTGCTAATACAAATTGTTAACTTAAAATCTTGACCGTTTAACTTAGAATCTATGATGATTCTACTGCTGGTTTTAATAAAACGTTTGTGTTCTACATACATTATTCAGTTTGGTATCACAATATCTTACAAGGTAGTAGATTAAGTGCTCTTGTCCTATGAAAAGTGAGGAAACTGAGTCTTGGCAAAGATTATATAGTTATTAAGTGTCAGATGAAAGACTTGAATCTAAAATCTATAAGATTATTGATTATTAGTCTTATGAAGATCAGTGATTATTACAATACTCAGAAATTTGCACTTGTATAATGCCTTAATGTCTGCAAAGCCCTTAACCAAAGTTAGCTAGAGGTTACTTCATTTTTTAAAGCTATAAAAAACACAAAGATCTTACTATCCCTATTTTTTTATGAGGTAATTTGAAAAAGGTCTGAGATGTTAAGAGATTTGTCCTGGTAATGTAGCATATAGTAAGGATCAAGATTCCAATATTCCCAATTAGAATTCCAAAATTTCATGTCACATTTTATCTCTTACTAGTGAATTTACCAATTAGAAGTAATGATGTATACAAAGTTTCTAATAAAAAGATTCCTTAAAAGTGCTTTGTTGCTAGTTTGTGAAAGTCCCTCTTTGGTCAAATACCAGGAATTCAAAAAATGATAAATATATGTAAATAGGAGAGAAAAGAGTAAAAGAATGAAAAAAGGGAAAAAATGGAAGAAAAATGAAAAAAGAGAAAATGAAAAATCAGACATTTTTTTTCTAAATATGTACTGTTTACATTATAATAGAGAGAAAAGATATTATTTTTTAAATCTTAAAAAACAATAAACCATAGTTATTTAAGAACAAAGAATTTAAAACAGTTTAGAATATCTTGAGGATGCTGTAATAAAAATTAAAATGGGAGCAGAAAAAATAAAGAAAATACATGAAAAAAAATGAACAATCCATTAAGAAAGAACCAGATTGTACAAGTAATTATTTGCAAACATGGGAGGAATGTAGAAATGGTACTAAGTATCACTTGAACTACACTTTCATCATAGTGGTCATAAAAGAAAGAATAATACAAACATATCCTCACACAAATATACACACATGAAATTTTAATACAGAAGTACATTCAATTCAGCAGGGATATAGATAGGAATGAAGGCAGTTAGGAGATTCAATGGACACACTGCTTAGCCGACATTCTGGAAGACCTTAGTTCAAATTCAGTTACAGACATTCAATAGCTGGGCAAATCTATTCTTTGCTTTAATTCACTGAACAGGAACATGGTGAACCTCTCCAGTGTCTTTGCTAAGAAAATCCCAGAAGGTGTCACAAGGAGACAGACACAACTAAACAATTGAAAAACAATATAGATAAGAATAAGAAAAGAGAAAATGGAAATATAGAAAGAGGACAGTTTCAGGGAGAGATTAATCATAAGCAAAGAAAATCTTAAAGTTGGGCGGTAGATAATATCTAGAGAGAAAAGTAAAGAGAAAACAAGTACAAAACAAAAATGGAGGAAAATAATTAACCATTATAAGTATAAATGTAAAGGGGATGAATTCACTGGTAAAAATGGAAGAAATTAGAAGAATGGATAAAAAAGGAAAATTCAGCAGAATACTATTTATAAGAAACTCATTTCAAACATAAAACTAAACATAATTAAAATAAGGGACTCAAGAAAAATAGATTGAACACTAAAAATGAGCAGAAGACAGCAATTATGATTTTAGATAAAATAAGACAAAAACTATAATCATTTAAAAAAGATAAACATGAAAAACACATTTTGCTGAAGATTTTGGGATTTTAGCAAGATTCTACCCAGAAGCAAACTCCTCTGAGGAGAGTTTTGTAGGAAACTAAACTTACAAAGATAACTGTGAAACAGAGGGGAGAGAGAATTGTGTTCCAGGACACCTTGTTTAAATGCATAAAGGGAACAGATTGAATCTTATGCTGAAGGAACTGCAAGGAGGACATTTTGACTAAAACTGAGATTTTAATAACATTAGCTTTAAATGTCAACCTGAGGAGTACTGCACGTTATTTTACAGACAAAAGGGAGTCTTGATGATTTTTTTAATTGGAGAGTAAATTGGTTAGATTTATGCTTTGCTTAGGTTATTTTGGCAGCTGAGTGGATAACAATTTGGAAAAAGAACAGTTCAATTAAAAAGCTATTACAACAGTCCAGGCAAGGGGTAAGTAGAGCCTCATGAGGCAATTAAGATAGAGGAAGGGATAAATGCAAGAGATGTTGTAGAGGCAGAATTATCAAATACCTGGAAAATAGATTAGGGAGTGTGAGAGTAGGAACAATTTGTAGATGCAGTATGGTAAAATAGAAAGGGCATTGGATTTGTGTAAGAGAACCTGGGTTCTGATCTCTATTCTGGTCCCTAGTACCTTTGGGACCTTTAGTAAGTTTTTAATTTTTACAAGCCTCAGTTTTGTGATCTGTAAAATAAATGAACGGAAACAAATGACTTCTAAGGTACATTCCAGATCCAATTCTATGATCTTATGAACCTGGATCAAGTGATATATTCTAGAAAATAGAACCAAAAGAAAAAAAATCAAAATGAAAGATCTTCTGACTCTCATCAAATGCATTAATTAGTTTTAGTACCATATTGCCAACATAATATGGAATAGAATACCTTCTGTTCATTAATTAATAATTCAATGTTATTTGGTGAAGGGAAATCTATTTTGTAAAGATACTTAGACTTTCCTTAGAAAACATCTGTTATGTCAAAATTCTATTTAAAATTTAAACAAAAAGATATACATAGATTAAAAAAATAGGAGAGTTTTAAGGGACAACCAATACAAGAGTGGCTTAATCCTCTAAAAATTGTGTCAGGAAAGCTAAAACTTAGACTGTGCTATGACTAATGATGAAAATTAAGTTCAATAGAATGGACATTTTCAGTTATGTTAGAGCTGAGAACAAGTCCAAAGGGAAACCGCTTCTGCTCCCAATGAATAGCATGAAGATAATGTTTAACACAAGGAAGAAAGAAATTATTTTGCTTCCATCAGAGTGACTTTCAGATTACGAAATATAAAGCAAAATCAATTGAAAGAAAACTGAGGAAGAACAAAGTCAAGCATATCAATGGATATTGTCAAAAATTATCCATGCATATATTTTGAAAAATAAAAAAGCATTAATAAAATTAAAAAAATAAAAATGAAACTAACAGAATTTAGATTGCATTAATTGAAACCCAGTTTGAAAAATTGGGGCTATTATTGGGGCAATAATCGTCCTATTGAATTCTGGTTTACCCATTGAATAGCACTTTCATTTCAGACTTTAGGAAGGACAGTTATAATCTGGAGTGTCCTCAAAAAGAAAGTGACTAGATGGGAATGGAACTCAAAACAGGCTATAAGAATTAGTTAAAAGAATAGGAGATATTGTGTGTGATCTAAAATCTGTTACCTTACTCTGCATGTCTGATACTGATTTTGACTGGAAGAAAGTGGAAGGAAAAAATCAGAGATTCAAGAGATAAAGGTAAGAAATGAGATAGGAAGTGCTAAAAGATAATGGTAAGTGAGTTGGAGACAAGCAGACTATAGAGGCGAAGGTGAGACTCTCCTTTTTATGAGGAGAAAAAGATTTAGGAGATACCTAATTTCTTTCTTCAAGTTGTTGATGAGTTGTGCTACAGAAAAGGATCTACACTTGTTCAGCTTATTCCAAAAACATCAAACTTAAGAGTAATTGATGACAGCTGCAGAAAGGTACCTATTGCTTCAGTACTAGGATATAAGCACTGGAAACCTTAAAGTTGAGCAACAGACTTCTGGAGGAAGTGGATTTTCCTTTTTGTGTGGGTGGTGTTTAGCTGAGACTGGATGACCATTTATTCAAGATGCCAAAGAAGGGGCGCTTTTCCAAATGTGGCTTGGACAAGTTGGCTTCAGTTCAGGGTTCTTTTTCTTTTTTTCTTTTCTTTTTGGACAATGGCATAGGAGTAAACACAATATTACATTGTAAATCCTGAAAAGAGAATGATCTTCTCAATAGTTGATTTATTTTCAATTTCCGAGCACTTGCTCACATCTTTCTCCTCTTTCTTAAATTTATCCTTGGCATAGAAATCAATAGTACACAGTTAGCAGGCATTACCTAAACACTGCAGCTCATGTTTTCTTGCAAAGCTTTACAGCATTCGTTATATATCTGATGGTGGGGATATGTAATCCCTCTATTTCATTTGAAACTCAAGTAACACATTTTCTCTGATAATGTCACAAAAGTCACTGGTAAGTTATGAATGGGGTTTGATCAAAACTGGTATCTCAGAATTGGAGAGTCTTAAAAATAATAGCTTCCTTGTCTTCCCTTAGCACCCAGTATGAAGTGAATTCCTCACATCATAGGGCAGCTTTTTGTCTATACTCTACATGTGATGGCCTGCTGAAATATACAGTGAATTATTTTTAACTCACCTAGGACACCTGCTTTATATTAGTCACCTCATTATCACTATATGTTTTACAGAGTTTAATGGACACATGGCTCCATGTGAGATGTGTTACAGGGCTAGATGCATTACACCATCCTCTTATCCCCGCAGGAGACTATCAAACAGGCTGTCAAATGAACTTCCCAATGAAGATTCCTCTGACTTAATAGGCAATTACCCTTGTTGTTGTTGTCAGTAATGTTACTAGGATTTGTTCACATCCATTCCCTCTATAGCTTTCTCAATCACACACTTCATCCATGCCTTCACTATTCCTCCACTGTAATATGTCCTAACTAATGATAAAAATAAGAATAAGAATTTATTCAAAACTGTATGAAACTTTATTTCATAAGAATGAACCATTCATGCTTTTAAAAAATAAAAAAATATTCATGCATGTTTTCAAAATAAAAAAACAATAAAAAATGAAAAAATTGAACCATTCAGTGATTTACAAATTACTTTACATATGTTCACTCCTTTTATCCTTACAACAACCATGTATGGTAGATGCTATTAAGATCTCCATTTACAAATGAGGAAAATGAGTCAGAGAGATTAAATGATTTGCCAAGACTCATATGGCTATAAGTTCCCAAGTCCACATTTGAACTCAAGTCTTGTTGATGCTAGAATCAGTACTCTTTTCACCATATAAACTAGCTCCCTCATAGTTACCAGTTTAATCTTCCAAATGAACCAATGTGATTGCCATACTGACTGCTTCTGTGGATGCCGGCAGCTACGTGAAAAAGTCATTGTTGATTGACAATCTGCACAGAATCATGTCTCCCTCTATCGAAGGTGTTCGTCTTTTTTTGATTTCTAGAATATCCATCACCTTGCCATTTTTTGCCTATTAACTTTCTGTACACTTGTCAAAGGTCAGATGGAGGATCTTCCATGAAGTCCTCCTTGATTCCTTCCCCTCCTTGGAAGCAATCTCTTTTTTTTCTATTTTTTGTTGTTGTTGTTGTTGTTGTTGCCTTTGTGTATATTGTTCATATTTTTATTTGTACGTGAAATAAATTATATCATCCCAATAGATTAAGCTATTAACAGCAGGAATATCCCTTTCTTTTTTATTTCCTCTAGTAATTAGCATGTTAGTGAACAGAAAGTGTGTTTAACCACAGTTCTTTGGAAAAGGGAATAATAATTACTCAGCATGTTTATACATTACATTTTGTAAAACTTTCTTATCATAACAACCTACTGGGATAGATAATAAACATTATAACCATTCCTCCTTTCTGTATAAACCGAGGCTCTGTAAGACTGAGTAACTTATCCAGTATCACATAGTAAGTGTCAAAGTGTCAAAGCTGAGGATGAGAGCTACATCTAACTCCAACCCAAGGATTCTTTCCCATCAAAACTCAATGTCTGCCCACCACCAAAAACTGGTCCAGTGAATCATATAACACATTATTCAGTTTAATTCAACTAGCATTTATCAAATGTCTTCTCTCTACCCTCTACTATGTAGTTCTGAGGATACCCCCCAAAAAGATATGAAAATAGTTCCTAACTTAAAGGCATGTGTGATGAGCAATAATTCTACTGGATAATCAACAAATTGATTCTATACGCAATCAACTCAATTCTTATCTCTTTCAGAAATGCATTTTAATGATTCATGAGAACAGAAAATCAAAAATTCTAGAGCTCACAGATACCAGATTCTATTTCCTCTATGACTTTTCAAAGTAGTATAAGAAATTCTTAGAGGTTAAAGCAGGGGTTGCAGGTATAAGATGAAGCACATACACAATGTGTTCCTACACTAGGCTACTCCCCAGAGGAGGTCTGGTATTCATATATATAGTCTTCAAACTATTTTGATTACAATAAAATATTATTGATTATATACACCCAATTTGTACATATTTACATATGTATTAATTATATATGTGTCTGCGATAATGATTGAATACATAATAAAACATATAAAAGGTAAAATGTTGCAATGTGCCAAAATGAATATAAATTGAATTTATTGAGTAAGGGAGTGGCTTTATATATATATATATATACATATGTATAAATAAAAAATATGTATATATATATATGCTTTTCATAACAATTTGCAAAGATTGCAAAAATTCCAAAATGATTTGGAATGAAATAAGATTTGAACTAGAGCCTACTGTAGTCATCTAAACAAGAAGTGAGTACTTGAACCATGTGAGAAGGGGAAAGGGAAAAGATGCAAAAGATGTTGTGCAGGCAGAAATGGCAAAATTTCACAATTATTTTAATATGTCATGATGTAAAAAAATAAAAGAAAATTAGAGGCAGGAAGGGTGAAGAATCAGAAATGGAAATGAGGTTTTGAGCCTGAGATATAGAAGGATGCTGTTAACTTTAAGAGAAAGAGGGAATATTGGAAGAAGAGTAGATCAGAAAGGAATGTAATATGATGAGAACAGTATCCATCCAACCCTGCTTATCCTCTGTGAATTACTCTATTTCATTAAAATTGAAGACAGGGAAACTGGAATTTTTATTCATTGATCCCTTTCTGGTGGAGCTTCATGGACAAATCCTTATCCCGTCAGACGATGATCTACCTTCATTTTGCGGAATTTTCCCAGAGGGGATATGTGGGGCAGCATGTATTGGGGTGAGGCCTGATAGCATCCAAAAAAGCATCTGTGCATGTGCTATTGTGTGATCTAACATCGGTAAGGTTATAACTGTCCTGCAGGTCTGATGCTGATTTTGACTGGGGAAAAGTGGAGGGAAAGACTCAGAGGTTCCAGAGACAAAGGGAAGACATGGGATAAGGATTGCTGATAGAGAATGGTAGATGAGTTGAAGGCAAGCTGGCAATGGATGAGAAGGTGAGATGGAACCCTTTTACAAAGATCCTGTACACTTGATCACATCCCTTGAAATTTGGTCTTCCCCACCATTTTGTTGACTGCCAATCTATAAAATAGAACCCCTCCAAGTAATACTATTCCATGCATATATACATGGTGGTAGAAAAAAAAGAGATCAAGTATATTCATTCCAGTCCTCAATACAAATCAGAAAAACATAAAAAGTAATTTCCTAGTTTAAAAAGGATAACTGAGAGGAAGTTGTTAAAAAACATTTCAAACACAGTTTATCATGAAACAACTAAAAATAGCATGTAAACCCGATTTAATTACTAAAAAGATTAACAAGAGCAAATTATTGGTTGAGAAGTAGAAAATTAAGATGACAGAATACAGGCAAGAGTTAAATTATAAGAGAAATAAATAAAAAAATAAACTAAAAAAGAAGTTATAGCTATTATGATGCTCAAAATTCACATTACTCCAAATCTTCTCTTCCTGGGAGTTATATAGCATTAACATTATAAACCATAGATGAAAAATCATTCTTTTAAAAAAGACACTCTTTGGACATAGAACATAGTTTAGCCTCTAGCTTCCATCCTCCACTGTTGCATAGTTACAATTTATAGTAAGACATCCCTCATGAGTTATCCTGGTGCTTACCTGGAAGGCAGAAAACCAGGGTTCCAGTTTCAGTTCCATCACTTTCTTGCTATGTGACTCTAGGCCATCACTTGATTTCACCAAGTCTCAGTTGCCTCATCTATAAAAAGGAACAAAAATGTTTGCACTATTGGTCTCATAGGGTTTAGTGGGGATTAAAGTATTTTATAAATATTAAAACATAATAGTCATTCCTATATGTCAAAATGGACATGCAACACTCCCCACAGACATTATGATTTTATATACTATGATATTTTATGTAGAAAATATATATTTTATATACAGTTTGCTTTCCTGTTCAGGTGACTCTGGTGCTATCATTCTTGTCCCTTTGGGAAATGACTAGCCCTTCTCTTTACCCTCTGTATCTTGGAAGAAACTCCTTGGGAGCTGGCTGCTGCTTCCAAAGATCTAGGCTGGCAGGGATTTTGCCTTTGCCTCCCTGGCCTTCTGAGCACCAGAGGCACACTGAATCTGCCCAACGCTTTGGTATCTCAGCAGTTTTAGGGCACATCTCTCTAATTTAGGCTTCATTATAGCCTTCAAGTTTTCTCCTAACCCAGTGGGCTTAGAGCCAAGAATACTGGACTTGAGGTGAGGATAGCACATAGTAGGCACTTTAAAATGCTCACTGACTGAGCATCTTCTGAGTCTCCAAATGATCAAACATCCAAGATTTCCAGCTTTGGGACCTTATCTACTCCAGAATACTTTCATTTCTTTTCTTTCTCAGTGTCCCACTGTTCCTTCAATCTTGCTTTCCCTTAGAATTGCACCTGCTTTAAGGTCACAGAATCAATGCTCAGGTTTTTGGACCATAACCTTTTCGCCATCTACTTCCCATTCTTAGTGTCAACCACCTATGACCAATTCTACGAATGAAGCTTCTGTCTGGGCCTCTTGCTTCACCTAATGCTCCTTTTACTTGAAGGTAAAAATGGGAGACAAGACTGCTTGAGTTTGGGGTTTGTATATGAATCCCCAAATGTTGGCGAACTAAGGATAAGTTCTCCAGAACACTGATTTCTCCATTCTAAGACTACATTGTTTAACATCAATGACTGTTGAATAACTATACCTTTTTTCTTTTTCTTTTTCTTTTTTTTTTAATTTAGAGGATATTAGCTGCTTTGTAAAATTGATATTAAGCAATTAGGAATACAAACACAAGTTGGTGTTCAGAACCCCCACTTAAGAGCATTAATAACTTGACTCTTTTGCCAAAATTAAATTTGCATTTATCTCACTAAAGCCTTGGTTCAGGTCTTTATGGGAAAGGCCTAAAATCAACTTACATGAAATATTAGATCAAGAAATGAATAGAGTATATAACCATAGAGAAGTAAATTTGAAGAACAAGCAGTCATTTCTTGCAACTTCCCACAGTCTTTGGCAGCAGTAGGTATAACCACTTTCTAAATCAAGGTTTCTGCTTTGAGGTAACAGTGGCTGATGAGCCTGCTAATTTACTCCAATTCTGCTCACTTATATTTTCTCCTTCTTTCTGCTCTTGGGCAGGAATGGAAAGATTGACTCCATTGCTGCAAGTCACATTGCAGAATAAGCCTTTCTATGTTCCTAATATGTGCCAGGTCCCATGCTGAACTTGGAATCAAGAGGACCCAGGTTTAAATCCAGATTGAAGCAGTAGGAGTATGAGCTTGGATACATTATTTAGTCTTTCTGTGCCTTCATTTCCTTACATATATAAAATGAGGGTTAGCATTAGAATCAGGGAGTCTACTTTTTTGTGTGTCACAGATTCCTTTGGCCATCTGGAGAAGTCTACAGACATCTTCTGAGAATAATGTTGTGAAATGTATAAAGCACATAGGATTATGAAGAAATCAACTATAAATTGATTCAGTTAACTATAAACTGATTAAGTTCACAGATTGACTATCGTATAGCTTGCCTTCTCAGTGGATGGGAGAGGGGCAGGAGGAAGGGAGAAAATTTTGAACTCAAAATTTTTTTAAGATGGATATTTGGAAAGTTTATTTATAATGGAGAAATATATAATGAAATAAATTAAGAAAAATAGTTTTTTTTAAAAAAAATTAATAGATCCCATGTTTAATTAAATCCTAATGAGCTAAATTCTAACATTAAGTCCAGCTTTACACATATGATACTCTCATACCTCCTACTTTAGAAATGAGAAAGCTGAGGCCCAGAATAGTTAAGTGATTTACATGAAATATGTGCAACAAATACAATATTATATAATGTTATAAGATGTTAATAACCCTTTCCTGGACATATAAATGCCAGTCCCCTTTTCTTCTTCTCACATAATCTATTAAGTAACAAAGCCTAGATTCCATATCAAGATTTATGGGTCTCCATTCATCATTGCTACCAAAATTCACTTCAACATCTGAATCAGATAGTGTGTATGTGTGAGTGTGTGTGTGTTTGTGTGTGTGTGTGTGTGTGTGTGTGTGTGTGTGTGTACGCTTTCATAGAGCTTGCACTATTGATAGGGAGAAAACCCTGCCATCATGGCAACAAATAATTTTCTTCTCTGGCTCCTAGAAGGTCACTTTTACTCTATATACAGTAAGCTGGTTCATTCCATATATTATTGAAAAGGTCCAATCAGAATAACTCACTTATTATTATAACTTGATACATCATATTATATGTCATCTCCTTATTCCACTTAAAAATACATGCCTAAGCTAAGGAATAATCAATCACTGAAGCAAGATAAAATAGCTAGTCATGAGACAGAATTTAAAAAGTCTATTTGTGTGGGGGGGGGATTAAATGAACACACATTCAGAGTACACAGTGTGGTCATTTTAATTTATTAACCTGAACAGTTTATGGGCAAATGCACAGTGCCATGATTCAGCTTTCCTGGCTCTTCTATTGCACTCTCTGTCTTTTCTAAATAAAACCCAAATACTAGAAGAAAATTTGTTAGTATCAATAGGGGAAAATATAATGACATCCTCTTTCCTTTAGGACTACTAGCCAATAAGTAAGGGTAAACAGGTGTTAGTCAGCCAAGAGCTTCCCAATGCAAGAGGACATTCATACTGGGATGCTGCTGCATTATTGATTTTAGGAAAAATTATATGGCTTAAGAGTGACTTCCAATTGCCTTAACACTCAATTTTGCAGGATGTCAACTCAGGAACATTCTGGTTGTAGGCATTTCCCACTTGGACCATTTGTAAAAACCTCACTGGGTATAATATCATTTATTAAAATTATTTTTATTTCTCAATGGGGTTTCCCCTCCTAAGGGAAATAAATCCCTTAAAAAAGCAAAAACAAATGAAATGATAACAATAATAACCATCTCACAAACTAGCCAATCTCCCAAGTCAGACATTATAAGCAATTTTCTACATGCATAATTCCTTACTTTGACAAAAGAGGGAGAAAAATCCATTTCCATTTCTCTTATTTGAATTAAAGATTGATAATAATTTCACAGAATTCATTTTCATTTTTTCCTGCTTTTCTTCCTATTTCTATTTTTCTACTTGCTTGGTATGCTATTTTCTCAGTTGCTCATTCTTCCCTTCATATATAAATTTATCCATTTTCTCTGTGTTCTTCATATTTAAGACTTGTATTAGAGACAGGTAGGTTTGCCTACTTAAATTTCTAGAAAAGACCTCAGAGAAAAGCTACTGCTAAAATATCTCCTTCAAAATTTATGAAATTATACTTGCTATCATAGAAGTTTTTACTTAGAAGCAATCTCAGAAGGCAGTTCCCATATTATATCTAAGGAATTAATTTTTCCATTCTTTGGAATTATGCTGTTATCTCCCAACAAATGAGAAAATATAGGCCCACCCATTGTCCATGGGACAAGAAGCAATATAATTCTGCATAATCCTGGACAAATTTCATTTTCTTTGTATGTAATATCAGCTAATGGATTTGCCTAGTGTTACAAAGTAGTGGGAGACAGAGCTTGTACTTCAACTTTGATAAAATGATTGCAATACTTTTCCATCACTTGTGTCACCAAATCAAAGAACATGTCAACAAAACCTCATCAAAACTAAAGGAAATAATCTTAACATCATGAGTGACAACAAATGTATAGCACAAATGATCCATTCATATCTGTGATACTCTACAAGTATAAGAAAAAGGATTCTGACACTTCCACAAAGTTGTCTATTGAGGACTTATGGAAAAAATTCCATATGGATCACATAGTATGAAATGGTGTAGTGGTAATGATAGATAGAATAACCCAAGTGACAAGATTACATTTTTCAAAGCACAAAAGTAATATCCTCCTTAGATATTTCTCATGAGCCAAGTTTCTAAATATGAAAAGAAAGATCATTGGGTAAATGTGAAAAGAAAGATCATTTCTAAATGTGAAAAGAAAGATCATTGAACATGGAAATATAAACATAAATATAAAACACTGTAACAAGATGCTTCCTAAAGATAAATTACATATATATATATATGTGTATATATATATATATATAATATATATTTGTCATTGTCTTTTTAGCAATAATCCTTCAAATATATGAAAAACAAATCCATGCTAACCTTATCTTTATTTAAACTTATTTTAATCATCTATCATACTCTGAATCATAAAATGCAAGATATAACTATATTACACAATTCAGATATTTAATGCATTTGAAAATCTATCAGATTGAGAAGTATCAGTCAACAATATTTCATATTGAAATGAATTTCGGATTCCAAATAAAATTGAACTCCAGTTCCCCAAAGATTATTAAATAGCTTTTATAAATATTTGTACTAAAACTTATTAAATTTAATAAAATATTATGTACTTGCTTAACCTGAAAAGTAAAAAATTACATTAAATAAAGAAATATTGATCAGAAAATCATTTTTATCTTTGTGCTTTGTTCAGTCTATTGGAATGTAATTTTTAAATTAAGCTTTATATACTTTTGATATTTCATTAAAAAATTAAAGATATATCATGTAGGATGTTTCCACCTTAATATAACTTGCAAATAAGCACACTATCAAAACTTGTGTAAAAGTCAAACGTTACTTAAAAAAAAAAAATCCATCATCAACCAGAGGTGCTATAACTGGAACAGTTCCAACATGGCATGATTAAAATTTTTGCTGATTTAATTTTAACCTTTAATTTAGGATCTTTATATTTAAGGAATTCTCTTATGTCATGAGTTGCTATTTATATTCTCTTTTGAACTGATTTTTCCTTTGATCACTAATTCTATAGAGAGCAATATTCAACTCTGCTTATGTAGAAACTGTTTATATTATATTAAACATCTGGATAGGCTGGAAGGGAAGTTAGTGGACAGAAAGAACATCAAAAGAAAACTAAATATGTAGCATCCTTAAAAATTCAAACCCATGAAACAATGAAAAATTAATTGAGCGAAGCCAAGAGCACATTATAGATAGGAACATAAATATTATTTTAAAAACAGCTTTGATTGACTAAGTCATTTTGAATATTACCAATACTCAAATCAACTATAAGTGAGTGACCTATGAAGGAAAATGTTAACCATATCTAGAAAAATAGAAACATTAAAATATAGAATGGTTTTATACACACATACATATTTACATCTAATGTAGCATTCTTTAAGATGAGGTAGGAAGGGTAGAAGGAAAAAGTTAAAAATGCACATTAGAAAACAAATGAAAGTACAGAAAGGCAGGGTAGCTTTGAAAACAATGTATAGCATTTATTATATATTAAAAAAATAAACTGAAAGAAAAATTCATAATTTTCTATTGAATCCTCTTTTTATGTTGTGTACATATAAATATGTTTTTTTTTCTTTTTTGTATTTAAGTTCAGAAGGAATGAAACAAACTGAAAAATGAAACAATCTTTGCAATCAATTACTTTTTTTTTTTAATCAATCAACCATTTACTAAACACTTAACAAGTTTCAAAGCCTGTGAAAATACTGGGCATGCTGAGCTAAATTAAAAGAGCAGAAATGGAATCAGGGCACATGTGGAGGGGTGCACTAGGCCTGAAGAAAGTGGTCTGGCATCCATCTTTTGACAATTCTGCCCCCCTCAAAGTCTGAGGGACTCAAAAGTCAGAGACAAGTGAATTCCCCAATGTAAAGAAGCCTGAAAGATCTTGGAGATCTGCCATCTGGAGCATGTGTCATCAAAGAAACAGTCAGAAAATGAACAATAGGGGGACATATGGAAAAACAGAAACTAAATTATACTAAACTAGTGAAGACCTCAGGAGGAAAAAAAAGTTATTATGAACAGATAGATCAAACAGAAAAGCCAAGACTACTCAATGACAGGACACATCTCTAAACATTTTTGCAAGACAGAGGAAATTGAATCAATACCTGATGAGACAGAGAACCATATGGATTTCCAAAACAATATATTCAACTGTGGCGGGATATTCCCAAATGATTCAAGAGAGAAATAATCTTCTTAAAAGAAGGTAAAAGGGATCAAACAACAGACTTCGTAGCTTATAGAGCATATAAAATAAGCAGAATATTTTTTAGATTAAAAAAAATTACTTAAATCCAGGTTCATAATGATCAATCTCCTCAAAGAAGGAAAAGAGATAAGTAATGGGGACTTCAAACATATGGAAGAGAAGAATAATCTGAAAAAAAGAGAAGCAAAATGAAGTTTGTGAAAAGAACATTCACTCTCCATATAAGCAGAACCCATTGATCTACTTACTAGACAGGTTGATAGGAAGTCAGAAAAGGATCATAGACCTTCAGAAATAATGCAAGCTAAAGAATATGAATTTCAAGATATAGCAATAATAATATAAGTCATGTTGGGGACAGTTAGGTAGCAAAGTAGATGGAGCACTGGTCTTAAAATGAGGAATATCCAGGTCTTACTAACTGTGTGAGCAAGTTTCTTCTAAATCTTTTTTTTTTCCTTTTGAGAAGTAATTGGGGTTAAATGACTTGCGCAGAATCACAGAGCTTTTAAGTGTTGAGTGTCTGAGGCTTGTTTTGAATTCAAGTTGTTCTGACTCCATTGCCATCTAGGTGCCTCATCTGTTAAGTTTCTTAGCCTCTATTTGCCTCAGTTTCCTCATCTGTAAAATGCAGATAGTAGGAGTCCCTATGTCCCAAGATTTGCATGGAGATAAAATGAAATAACAATTGTTAAGTGCTTAACACAGTACCTGGCATATAATAAATGCTGTGTGTCTGTTAGATACTATTTTTATCATCATCCTCGTCCTTCTCATTCTTCTTATCATTATTATTATTGTCCCTTTTTGCTAGCTCAGACATAGTATGTTCTCTAAAATTAGGCTTTCAAGTACCTCTCATCCATTGTTTGCATACCACTCATTCCATTTTAAAACATGATTATTAATTACAGTATGATTTTATATTTTATCTAATCACTTATAGTATCCAATGTCCCTTAGAAAGAACACATCCCTAGGTGATAATGAGGAAATAAATACTCAAACCTCTTATTCTGTTATTCAAGAATCTCTAGAGTCTGAATCCATTTCCACCTTCTTTTGTATGGCACTGTCAAAATTTGACTATTTAGCGGGGCATGTTGGAAAGAGAGTGAGATTTAGTCTCAGAGGATCTCAGTCGCCCCTCCTCCCTAATCCCTTAAATAATCTTGGCCAAATCATCTAACCATTCTAGCTTTCATATTTTCCATATTTATGAAATGAGGGGGTTGGCATAGATGGTCTAATTAAAGCCACTTTCTTATCTAATTTTTAATCCTATGCTTCAGAATAAAACAGAATACACTTCCCTGAAATGCTGTTGCCCCTTCTCTGAGTTTTACTGGTCATTCAAGAGTTATTTAACGACAAATCTTCCATGAAAACTATATCTCTATTCTTTCCTCGGTTTTTATCCATCATACTCATCTACCCAGTATCTTAGATTGATAATTATAGTGCTTTTGTATATTCCTTATCTCCCCATTAGCCACAAGACCCTTAACTTAGAAACCATTTTAACCCTTTTTTAATCCCCATCACTTTGTGCTCAATACTCAGTAAACATTTGATTGTTTTCTGAAAGCAATAATAGTGTCTGGATATGAATATCTTAACTATTAATCAGGTCCCTTTGAGAATTTATGATTCAAGGCAAACATATTGAATAGAAGCCATTTCCAAATGTTTACTCTTCCCAGTTCTTGTCACATTTTTCTGTCTGCAAGTTTAAAAGCAAAAAATAATAAAATAATAAACTAATAGACATATCTCCCCCCATCACATTTCTGCCACACTCCCCACTAGTTTCTTATTAGCAGGGAAACAGAGCCTTAATTTAGAAAGGCCAAGGTCACCTCCGACATCCTGGGCCCATCACCAGTCATCTGGACTTATGTTTTATCTGTGGACTTTGATGACTGGAGCAGAGGGAGGGTGATACCTTGGCACAGATCTCCCTCCCTTAAATCCAATTCAGCAAATCAAGACATCACTCTAATAATGTCATTGGTACTTCTTGAGACTGAAAGATCAATGATGATGGAAATGGACTTCTTTTTGACATGTTCACATCCACAGCCTGAGAACACATAGACTGTTAATTTCCAAAATTTCTGAAAAAAAACAGAACAGCTTCAGCCTGGCTTTCAGGATTTTTCAAAGTACTTTTACTTTTACCCAAACCTTTCTCCTTTCCCCCCAAAAAAAAAAAAGATAGATTTCCATTTTTTGAGATCTGTCCAGATGTTCTTAAATAGCTTATTTTTGTGACAGGGACTGCTCTAGAGGTACAAAGAGCTACATGTCTTTTCTGATCTACCCTATCTCCTTAATATCCAGTGCAGTGCCTAATGCATATTAGCAGATGCTTAATAAATGCATGTTGATGGATCGATCAACCTTTACTGGAAGAACTTCTGAATGACCTTTGCCAAACTCCTCCTAATCACACACCCTCACCCAGTACCTAACACTAGCAACCTCATACAGGACTCTGCAAAGTAGATTCTTCTGTTACAACTTATAAACGGCACAATCCCTTCGGCTATCTGATAAAATTTTAATCTTTCTGCCCTTCTTTTTATAAACCTCACCAAGAAAGATGCCTCAACAGCATCTTACTCAGTATTTTTCCCCTGCTTCTGCACCTTGCCTCCATTTAGTCCCTTATCTTCATTCTCCACTTTTCTCAAGTTTTCTTGAAACCCCTTTTTTGTCCCTTCTCTTCTCCCTTCCCCCCCAACATTTTACTACATTCAAATGTGTTTCATCAAGTTTTGCATCTTCTCAGTAATTTTCCAAGACATATTGCATTATCTCAACCTACCCTTTGTCTTCTTTAAATGTTCTTGTCCCTTATCATTCAATCCCCTCAATGTCATCAGCACTTGTGCTTCGCTTGTCTTGATTATTTGATCTCAGTTGACAGAAAGGATGAGCTGCTATTTATTAGATTTACTCGGTAGGCCCTGTAGTTGCTAGGTGATACCTCCCAGCCCCTGGCATAAATACTTAATAATCTTAAGATTAAATTTTTCTTGTTACTTTTCCATTAAACAGTGAAAGGCACCTGGACTAGGGCGATTTAAACTGCATTATAACACTCCTTGGATTAAAGGACCATTCTGATTGGCCCACAGATTAATGTAAAGGGATAGATTAATTTATGTGAATTACTGAGTTGAGCTGAAACGGCTGTTCGGTGTTTGAAACTGCCAACATCATCATATTCCAGCATACCGATGTGCGTTTTCCTAAGAATGAAGATATCCAAAAAAGAAACTAATAAGGCATATCTAAGTGGGGTGTTTGGGAATCATGAGATAACGCTCCAGAGGGATTAGAAGGAAGAGGCTGCATTTCGGCTGAAATGTTAGCCCATGAAACTCCTTCTATCTTGTCATACCTAATGGCCTAATTCCTATCCAATTAAAAGTGACTTTTCTGGTGAGGTTGGCAACTTACAAGGATTTTTTCCCCATTTGTAAATTCTTATGGAACAGAGTTCATGCTGATAGCAGAACACAGAGAGATGGAGGTCATAAAAATCACAGAACCGATTTAGAGATGGGAGATCATTGGGTCCAAAAATTTAGACTTGGAAGATGGAGGCTTAGATCACAGCTCTAGGAATAAATGACTTCTGAGATCTCCTCCTGCTTTAAATCTAAGGTCCACAATTCCATTAAGAGATAAGTAAACTAAAGTCCAGAGAGATTCAATGATTCAACTTACAAGTCACATAGGTGGTTGAAACTCGAACCCAATTCTCCTGGCTTGGGGTTAAGTAATGCTCTTTTATTCTAATCTATTTTCCAGTACCAATAACCTTCAGAAGGATAGCCAGCCTTAGAACTCATTACTTAAGGTAGGCTATCAAGATGTATTTATAAGTCGAGTCCATTACACGTCTGCAACTTTCCAAATAAATCTGAAATGCTTGATTTTTGTTCGTAAAAAGATTAGAAAAAAGCTGAGATTAGGGACTGTATGTGCAGGAAGCAGAAAAAAGAAGCCCATTTCTGGAAAAAAAGGAAAAAGAAAGAAAGAGCTGTATTGATCACTGAGCGATTTTAACGTGGAAAGGTCAGAATAGCAGTGCTCAGACAGCTGTATTGTATGTCCCTGATTTTGAGGGCCATCCAGAGTGTGCAAGACTTGACCATTCTTTGTCATAACCCTCCAACTTCTCTGTGACTAAGAGATCCAGGAACCAGCAATCCAATTTCTGAATAACCCTCAGCTCCTCTTCCCTCAATTCACAGTCCCTGTGGTCCACAGATACTTTTCAAGGCTTTTCTTCTGTTGGATCAGGGTGTTTTTTCCTTCTTTTTGGTAACCTTTTCTGTGCAGGCATCCAAAGGTAACAGATGTCTGCTTGTTCATCTATCGATAATCAGTATTTCTTCTCATCCTGACTTCATCTCCTGCACCCTGCTGACTTCTCTTTGTCTCTAAATAGTCATTAATGAAAAGAAATCATTTGCCAAGCTAGTCATTAAAGTAGCTGTGCCAAATAAGCCTGACCCCTGGTCCTAGAGCCTCAAAGAAATGAGACCTGTTTTAAAGGAAATCATGAACAGCTGTGAGAAATCCAGTCTTAATTAATGCGGAATTGATGATACCCAACTTCCATACAGTCAGGATGCAGAGTAGCGACCCTCCATCACTCCGGGTACATCATTTCAAAAATACAATGCACATGAGGAGAGCTAACAACATTGCCCTTATATTTTTAATTATGAAACTGGCCCTGGAGGACAGTATGGGGTCTCTGAATCAAAAACTGGCAGACCAGGTCTGATAGAAGATATCCCCTTGGTAGAGCCTTGTTAATAAAATGTTTTTATTGGTGTCTCTTTTTTTCATGAAATCAAGATGGTCCCAGGAAATCTGCAAGTTTTGTCATCCTGTCTTTACAATGAGGAAAGTTAAGGATAAGAAATCCGTTCAAATAAGATACACACCTGCTGGCAAACCAGGAAGAGGAGGTTTTAGATGCTGCTCAGGTTAAAGAAAAGAAAATCCCATTTATCATCCTTTTCTCAAGCCCCAAAGAGACACTGGGACTGGGAGGAAGATTAAGCAGTACAACAATGGGGGAAAGGGAGAGAGTGTGGTGGTGTTGGAAATGGAGCCTCCTGGGAGGAAAGGAAGGGAATTCTAAATTAACAAAGTCATGCTCTCCTTCCTAATTTTGGTTCCAGCCTAATCTTATCTCCTTCTTTATAATAGTTTCTAAAAGTACAACTTAAAAATCATGACTTGAATGAAGATGTGGACCTAATTGAAATGGGTGAACAAAAAAAGACTGATGTGATTGATATCCAATAGTAATTCTAAGCCAATTAACACAATTTCTAGAATTAAGCTTCAGTTTCAAAATTAAATGGCTTTGTTATTGGGTCTGGTCCTTTTAGTTAATCCCCCATTAATCATCATTTTTCTCAAAAATAAGGGTCAATTGAATGAGGCTTTAAGGAGTGAGTGCCTAAGTGTTATTTGCATTAGTTAAGGGAGATAAGTCATCATCCTTGTCTGGAATTCAATTGCTTCATCTGTAAAATGGGAATAATAGCACTATGACATTTTTATTTGCTTATTACATGAATTAATGATGCCCATTTGCAGAGTAGTTTACAAAGTGTCTCCTTACACCAATCTGGGAAGCAAGCAATATAGCATCTATTTAGGATCAATAACTCCTCCACATCAAGGTAATGTTTCTTTTATCTACTTTGGTTTGCTTCCAACTGTGTCTTTCCCTAACAAAAAGGACTAATGTGGAAAGAGGGTAGTGATAAGAGAAGTGAAAAGGAAGGGTAGCAAGCAGGGGAAGCACTGAGCATGAGCATTAAAATAAATTTTGTTTGTTTAAAAATTGAGTTTCCTGCACCGGATCATCCTAGACATTACAATGTCAAATAGTAACCATTAAAAATAGGCTCTACCTATTGGTGGCTTGTTGTTATATTTTGTTTTCCAAGAGGATCAAAATGAGATCACTTTGTTGGGGTCATGATACAGGGTGTTGGACTGTGGCTGATCAGATCAATCCGAACTGGAGGCTCTACCACAGCTCAGGCATAAATAGACCATGTTAACATTTGGGGTGGAAGTGGTTCTAAATCTATGTACCTCAATTTTTTTTCAAGCTACTGCGGTTCTGTTTTGTTTATCATCCCAAAGTTCTTCAGAAAGACCTCAAGAGTGAGAATCTACCTGTAGGACATGGCTGATAAAAATCTCATTATAATAAAATGAAGAATCCTTCTCCCAGGTAGTGTCGACACAATGGCATCCATAGGATATTTTCCTTCCCCTATAGGGAATATCAGCAAACATCCAGATGTCTAGTCATTGTGCACTGCCCACATGGCCACACTCAGCTTCTTAATCATATTTGCAAAAAGATGAACCTTTCTCATGACAGACCATGCAGATAATGGGTTTTCCTTCCAGATGTTAAGTGTAGTTGCAGAAAATAAATCAGAAAATGCAAAATAAAAGATGCTTCGAACAATGACACGTTAGAAAACTCAAGAAAACTAGAGAGAAAAGGGAGAGCAAGGATACTCTGCTATCCCAGAGTCTGCATAAAAGGGAAAGTATAACAGAATCAACTAGTGAATAAACACAGTAAGTATTCATTGAATTGAAGGGATGCTCCCATAATCATCTATATATCCCCAGCTGCAGTAGCAGAGTGCAAGTTTCAGAGGGTGTCCACCCACATCACCCACAGGCCAGAACAATCTCTAGCTACCTAGGAAATATCACTTTGGTCAAGACCTCAGCCCATCCTTGAGAAGTTTTTAAGCTTTGGAGGAAATTGCACTGTATGGCCCATCGCTTATATTTACAGCAAGGTTAAAGGCAGCCTTAACCAACAGAATCAAGAGCCTAAACCTAAGAAACAAGGGTAGGTAAGAGTGGAAAGGAAATAATCTGAGGCTTGTGTTTGGAAAAGGGAGTTGGGGGGGAGGCAGGGGGGAAAACAAAATTTGTTGTCATGACAACAGGAGTATGTGAAAGTCACATGTGAGAAAGGCTCAGGGTTCTGTGTGAAGTTTGGTTTGGTTTTAAATATCAGCTGACACTTACTTTATAAAATAAGAAGAAAACTAGATTGAGAAGAAGAAAAGATTGGGGTAAATATATCTGACAGAAATCTGATTTCCAGAATTTATTAAGACTGACAAATTTATCACAATAAATGAATAATGGGTAAAATGATAAAACAGACAGTTTTCAAAGTAACAAAACAATAATTATTAGCAAACATTTGAAATATTATTTAAATTAAAGATCAGAGAATTGCAAATGCAAAACACAACATGGAATAATAAAGCTTTGGAGTTGGAAGGGATTTCCGATTTGGACATCTATTTCAACTCATACCTGTAAAAGGCTCCTCATTTTAATCTGCGCCACAAGCATTATGGAATAGTTGTCATGCCGAATTATTTACAGAAATGGGATTGAATCATCATCACCAGCAATTACAGACATGCAAGGGAGATTATGCCAGGCTTCCCTGACTTCCTTTAAGCTTCCACTAAAGTCTTACCTTTGGAAAGACGCTTTTCTCCAATTTCCTTCATTTTAATTCCTTCCCTCTCAGTTTCAAATTTATCCTAAATATCTATTATGTTGTCTTTTCCATTGGACTGTGAGTTCTTTATATTCTCAGGGAGAGATAGCAAGAATTATTTTTATTTTTATTTCTTTGTCTTTCTACTCTCAGCACTTAGCACAGTGCTAGCAAATAGTAAGCACTTAATAAAGAAAATGTGGAACCTGAACAAAATTATTAGAGATTGAAAAAAAAAACATCTTAAATATTTAGCAAAACACAACTGGGTGACTGAAATGATTTATGATGGCAACTCCCTGGATCACATACAAATGGAACTATTTGGACTGAGGAGTATGCTAAGCACTTTACATATATTATCTCATTTGATCCTCACAATAATCTTGTGAGAGAGATGCTTCAATAGCTTAAATTTCCACTGAGACTTTGGGGACATCTTATATATACACAGAAAGCAGGGATATCTGTGGGACAGGTAAAAAGCTATAGGTAGTGCCCTGAGAATATTCTTGGTAGAAGAGACCATTATTAATTTTTTTGGGGGTGGCAGTAAGCATGGAGACTGGAAATCAGAAAAATTTTATAATGAGAAAGTTATTTCCCCAGTCAAGACTTGAAACAAGAAATGAGTTTTAGCATGGAAGAGAAACTATGTGACAAACATAAAAGACTTTGTATGTCAGGATTACAACAGGGAACTACTTACTAGTTTTCTAGAACTGGCTGAACTGTAAAGAGTAAAGGGATTAAATGTAAAATAATCCTGAAATGATGGATTGGAGCCAAATTATGAATGGTTTTAGGTAGCAGACTAAGGGGTTTATTTAAATTCAATAATACTGAGATTTTATTAATTGGCTGTAGAAATAGGAAGAAAAGGAGAGCAGATAAGACATTGTATAAAAAATAGATTTTCTTTTTCATTTCAGGTTGGGAGAGAGGAAAAGAGAGAGCGAGAGCGAGATGGGGGGTGAAAGAGAGAAAAGAAGAGGGAGAGGGAGAGAAAGACGAAGAAGGAGAGGGAGAGGGAGAGGGAGAGGGATGGGGAGAAGGAAAGGGAGAGGGAGAGAGAAAATAAATTCCTAAGGAAATTGATCATATTGATATAAGTAAAAGAAGGACTTGAAGGACTAGAGGTCTTTCCATTTTCACTCCTGGTTGAAAATGTTAACATGTACACTTCAATTACATTCCTAGCTGTCATTTTGCTTATATTAATCAAGAGATGAACAATAAACTATGAAATTATGCTTCTTATTATATTTGGGTCAAAGGAAAATTTGTCAATTACTTTGCAGTTTCTAAAAAGCAACTTAGCTCACTCTCCTTCTCTTGTTTTAATTCAGAAACTAGCTCCTTTTTCTTCTGCAGTATTTCTCCAAGATATATGTGTTATATATAAGCTTTGTATATTGTTTGACTAATTTTGTGCCATATATATGCAGTGATACTCATTGACTTTAAAGCAAAAAGGACAATAGTTGAAGTGAGTGAGTAATATATATTTGGGGTGAATAATGAGAGAGGATACAGAGCAACTTTATACATATATATATATATATATAATAAAAATTAAGAAATGACAAACATGAGAAACATAAAACAAGGTCACAAAAATTAAAATTATTGTACTTTTACATTAATTAAAGGGGTATTGTTAATATGACTCTTTCTTGAATCAGGCATCTATGTGCAGTCAATCCAACAACTTGTTAAACCAAAAAAACAAAAATTAGTACAAAAGTATAAGTAATAAAAGTAAGCAAAGAAGGTATAGTGTACCATTCAATCTCTATCTTGATTTATTTAAACAAGTAATTGGTGAAGAAAATATGGATATGGATAAAAGAAAGAAATGGACAAAGGCTACAATGATTTGATCTAAAAAGGAACTATGTAAATCAATTATCATATCTCAGTGAACAACAACAACAAAAAAAAATTATCCAGCACCTTAGCTAGCGGTCATTTGATTTATTTACCAAACAAAGTTTTATGGCAGCTAAGGAAAAAGTGATTCAAGATATGAACTTAATTGTAAACTCATATGAAGAAGGATGACCAGTAATTATGACAAATGTCATTTTATGAAATAGAGAGTGGTTATAGAGCCAATTTAATAAAAATTCAACTAGAGATAAAATCATCCCAATAGCATTTCAGGATGAAATTAGAAGACAGATAAGAAAGAACAGAGAAATACCATGACTCTTCACAAATTCAGAGAACTATTTGAAATCTGAGTCTCAATTAAAGGCAAATGTTATTCCAGATGTTTTTGCTCTACTTCATAAGACTGGAGTAATATAAGAAAAATAAATAATCTAAAATACATGTAAAAAAAGAAACAAGCAAGAATGAGGCTTATAGATCTACTCAGATTGTAGAAATGTAGCATAAAATATGTAGATTAAACAGTCAAAAGGATATTAATTAAGACTGAAATGCATGGCCATAAAAAGGATGTTTACATTTTTTATGATAAATAACAGAAAATCATTAGTGACAAAATTGGAACTAGAGCTCAAAATGGCTTATTTCCTCAAAAAAAAAGCAAAGAAAAAAAGGTCAATTTCCTTCATATACATAAAATAATATAGCATATTCATTCTAATTTTCTATGAGCTATAGAATCTGAAATGAAATCAGTAACTTAATTTTGTTCTTTATCCACCTAAGGCCTATTAGCACAAATTAAATTTCAAGTTAATAGCTATAGCATGACAACACAAGATTTCCTCTGAGTAACATAAAAGGGTCATTTGATGTGTGAATAGTAGAGAAGCATTATTAGAGAACAATTTCCCGTTTTACAATTTGTGATAGTCAGATTGAAAGAATTTTATACTCCCTCATTATATATATTGAGTGTATTTGAAAAAATATTTGCAAGCTATCTGAACCAATGAAAATAATGTAACTTTTAAAATTACTTTCTTATGGACTTAAATTTTTTAAAATACCTTACTTAAGAAATAATCTCCAAACCATCCTATGTAAAACTTATTATTCTTTTTAATTTTCTGAAAAGAATGTCAATTCTAAAAAAAAAATTAAGCAACTGCCAAAAGAGTACATATCACACATAGACACTGATTAAATATCATACCTTATATGCAAATAAATCTTTTTAGACATTTCATCTAGGGTTTGGAGCTGGGAATTAGATCTCAAGATACAAAATTTGAGGCTTAAAGATGTTAACCCTATTTTCAACAGACTCAACTTTATGAAAATTGTTAGCTTGCTACTTAAGTAATGATTTTCTTATATGTCTTATTTCAAAAATAATACTGAGAACAGCATTGTGACAAATCTCCTTCATTCCAATACCCTATTTATACCTTATCTGGCCCTCCAGTGACTTTGAAGCTAAGGAACTCTGGCTCAAGTGTGACTGTGGATAAAACATTAACTTTTCTAGACCTCAATTTCCTGTCTTATATAATGAGACTGTTATGTTAGTTTGGAATTTAATAATTATCATTCATCTACAAGGAAAAGAAAATGTAATAAAGTGATGTAGAAAATGTTTATTCTGGAGATCAAACTTAAAAATGTTATGGACACATTTTTTTTTCAGAATATGTTATTTTAAAAGATCCTAGAACATTCCTTCTTTGTCCTCTTGAAAATATGGTGATCACAACTGAACAAAACCTTCTAAAATGGGATGATCAAAACTGAAAAGAAAAAAATTGAATTTACTCCCTGCACACTATACTTCTAATAATGCATCTTAAAACTCTATTAGGCTTGTTATTGTTGTTATTTAGGATATGTGAGATTAGCTTGATGAATTATAATCTTTTAGGGCTAGAAAGGATCTGAATCATCACCTAGCCCAATTGTGTAATTAAAAAAAAAAGGAAACAGATAGAGGTGATGGGGTGAGATGCCCAAAGTCACACAACATATTCAGGCAAAACCAAGACTAGAATTCAGATTCCTAACTCTCAGTTCTGCCTTTTGTGTTTATTTTTCACTAAGGCATACTGATGGACACAATCCAATTATCCATTAGATGATGTCACCAGATAGGGTTTTATTAACCAGCCAACTTATATTGCTCATAGATAACTTTTAAAGTAGGGCTTATTTGGAAGCTTTTAATGGAGAATGATTCAGGGCAATATTCCAAAGGATGAAACTTCCCAAAGCCAAAGACTTATCTCTATTGAAATAAATGAAGTCTAGGGTGTTCTATCAAAGACCCATAAAAATAGCCACTTATAAAACAAGGTTCTACCTGTTCATCAGTGATGGAAGAGCTTTTGGAGTTACATCTGTAGCTTCCACCTGTAACTCTAAACTATCTTTTCTTCCCATCCATCCTGTATACTACCACAACCATTACCTTCTTAACCTACCACTCTGAACACTTCCCACTCCTCTGTTTCAATATCTCCTTATTATCTACTAAAACAAAAACTATTTATGACTGGAATTTAAGTCCCTCCACAATCTGGCTCCAATGGACTTTTGCTTGCCTTCTGCTGCATCCTTGATATATCCTGACAGGCAAATTAGAAATCTCTTCAACCCAAATCTTGACCTGCTCAAAGGAGTTCAATAACTCAATATATCAGGGAGGAACATATGGAAGACTTTCAATGTTCTTCTTTTCCACTGTCATAAAATCCTAAATTTAGAGTGGAAAACAGACTTCAGATGTCAGTCATCTAGACCAATATCTTCATTTTACAGATGAGAAAACTGAGTCAAAGAGGAGTCTTGTATCTTGGCTGTAATCACGTATATTTTAAATAGAAAGGCTGTATTTGATCCCAGGTCTTTTACCTGCAAATCCTGCATTTCTTCCATTAATATCCCAAAATGGCCCCATATCCTCCATGACACTCTTCTTTATCCCAAGTTAAAATTGGCTCACTTTCCTCCAATTTCTTTTGTTTCTGTTTTTTCTTGACCCTCTTCTTCCTCCCTTCCATTTCACAGTCACTTATCTGTATGCCTTTCCTTCTATTAGACTTACCATTATTTGTGTTATTTTCATTTTTATATCTCTATTTTATAACAAGCTTTACATCTATGAAATTTTCATTTTATCTCTACATAATAGACAAGTAAAGGTTTGTGGAAGGAATGGATGGGTGATTTGGGGTTCATTCCTTACAACATCTGGGCCAATGGATTTTAGAGAATGGATTACTCCAGCTGCTTGAGAGATTAAAGAACTATAAAATTTCAGGAGAGGAAGAAAAGTAAAAAGGTTTAGGACTTGGCGTGGATTCTTGTCCACCTTCAAAAATATACCAGCTCTGTGATCCTGGATAAGTCAATTAACTTCACACTGTTCTAGGTGATACTCTAAGACTACAAATGGCAGAGAAGGTGCCAGCCTATATCCATAGAGGCTATTTACTCATTTGGGAATTCTCTATCCCAAAGAAATCATAACTGTATTTTTTTTCCTTATTTCCACTTCAGTTCTGGGACCAGTTAAGCAAAAAGATTTATGGTTTCAAACAAATTCATACAAAAAGGGGTTTGGGACTTTTCCAATTTTGCTAGCTCCCCATAAATGATAGAACAACGTGCTTAACAGAGCAACCCCAGGACCATGATGTGCTTGTTCTATGTTGCCAACAAGATAACAACGGGTTGCTATGATATTTCAACTTCCCAGAAATGTTCTCTTATTTTCATATGATTTCCCAGAAGCATATTTTTTTTTCAGAAAGTTGAGTAGGAACTCCAAGCACTATTACCCCAGTTAACAAGACCACCCAGTGCCATTTAGACCCCCTAATCAGCTATTGTGAAGTTGATTATTTTTTATGTCCATCATTAGGACAGCTGAGCATCAGTGTGGACCGGCACCGGCTGCGGAACACGTGAAATAATTTGGCTAATATGGCAGAACTAGCCTGAATGTAACTGTCCCAAATGGAAGAAGCAGTATTGTACAGACATAGCCTCCAAGTCAAATGCATCACTCTTTAAGCTTGAAGTTAAAGTTAGCATATTAAGCTTCTTAGTTCACTCATTTTAATATGCTAGCCTATGCTATATGCTAAAGCAGGTCACTATTTATTGGCAATGTAATGTACTTCAGGGTACACATTACAATATAATGGGTCCAATTTTACTAAGGATAAAGTCTGAGTGCTTTCCAGAACCCCACAAGTAATGCTATTAAAGTATAAAACATGCCCTAGAGTATGTTACTGCTTTTAAAATGGCTAGCATTGCTGAAATCTGTCTCCCATACATGAGTGAATATTACTGACCAAAAAAAAAAATCAGAGCATAGGAAGATTATCATAAACACTGCAGAATTTTTTTTTTGGAAAGAAAAGTAAAAGAAATATATGTATGTGTCTATATATGAGTGTGTGTACATTTATGTATATGCATATATAAGTATGTAATGTAGATCTATTTCTCTTAAAGAGAGAAAGTCCTCTTTATTCTGACTTTTTAAACGTAGGGATTTTCCGAACCTTATTCTAATTTGATTTCAGGCCATACTTATAAGAAAGTTGGCAGGGATATTTCTACATAGTATTTTAAATGTTTTAGCTCAGGTTTTCACTTTTCTGTCCATTGCTGGACAATTAAAAAAAGAAAATTATTTTAATTTCTTGCCATTCTTATCCAGATCCACATCAGCCATCACCAATGAGTATGAGTCTCCTCCATACAGGCTCTCCCATTTCCAGTTCCTTCCCCACTGGGGGAAGTCTACTTCCAGATTAAGGTCCTTTAAATATCAATTTGCCTTGATTTGTTTCAGAAATGTTTCAGCTCTGTCTCTCCCACTCTGGAGCCCCAGATATTCTGATCGTGAATGAATAGTGTGTGTGTCCCACTGTACAAACCTAGCCTTAGACAAACTTGGATTTCAGCCATTTTTTCATCATTCACTTTCCCCACTGTTCCAGCTCTAATCAGAAAACTATCTCTCCTGGAACTAGAAAAACACCCCTCAGCCAGCCCACCCTCGACATATTGGGCTGTCTTGTCCCCCTATTGCCCTCCCATTTAGAATATAAGGTTTTTGAGGGCAAGGACTGTCTTATTTCCTAAGTGTCCCGGCACTTAGCCCCGTTTTCAACACAATACAAGCTTAATAAAAATCACTTATTCTGGAAGAAAGTTAAAATGCCTGAGTCAGCTTTATTCAGCCAGCACTCACTCTATTGGTCAAAAGTTGCTACAGGAGGAGGGAAGATGACCTAAATTCCCAATCCTTTTGCCAGTCATGTTTATTATATTGAATTGCTCTTCTTTGTTCACTTTGCTTCTCTTTCAGTCTCTCTAATCCTCCAATCTCCTAGGTCCTATAGGACAGTTCTCTTTTACCTGAGGGGACTTCTACATAAAATGATTTTCAATGATTTAAATTTTCTCTACAGGGAGACAAGAAGTGGGCCATGGTCTTGGAGGGAGAGGTCGGCACACTGTGGGGAGGTACGGGACAGAGAGAATGAACAGGACTGAAAAGTGAGAGCAGGAAGATTAACCTGCTGGGGGGGGGGGGATGATCAGTCACATGACAACCTGGTGGACATTTAGGGGCTGGACACAGATAAGAGAGAGCAAGGATCCTGTAGAAGGGCCAGGTAAATGAGCCTAAAGCAAGGTCACCTCTCAAGCCAAGCTCCCCATTCAGTGGCTGCAATGATGCTTTAACTAGGAAGGTTTTTTCTATAAGGTCTTTTCTTTGTTTGTTTTGGTTAGGAGACCACTGAACCAAGAGGCAGGAATAGAGAGGAAGCAAAGTACTTGCACATAAAAGTTAACCTGGTTTTGTTTTTCTGTTTGTTTTGTTTGGGAAAATGCAGAGTTCTTTAAAATTCTATAGTAAAATCAATTTTGTTTAAGGTGGTTTTACAGTCTTGCAAGAACTGTTTGTACTTCTACTTTATTTCCCATTTCCTCCTTAGTCTTCTCCAACTGGCCAAGTCCAAGGGGATATTTCCTTCTTTGAATGCTCTTTGTAATTGTCCCCACCAGCTCCCCTTCACCACCAAGAACAGAACGCTTGATTTTCTTATTTATCTTAAGATTGAATTAAGAGAACAAATTCACATAAATGATAAAAACCTCGGGGACAAGTTCTGAGCCTCATTCACACCTGACAAGATCTCTTGGAGCTAGCTGTTGCCATAATGCATAGAGTGCTAGGGCTGAAGTCCACCTAAGGTCTCCATGAAGACTGTTGTATTCAAATGCAGCCTCAGACACATGGTAGCTATGTGACCCTGAGCAAGTCACTCAATCTTAGAGAAAATATTCTCATTGGTACAATGGTTTCCATCTAGTAGTCTAGATCTTATAAATCTCTAATTTGTCAGTCTGAAGTAGTTTTAAGTTCCCACAAGCAAAGATATTAAACCAGAATCTCAGGGACAGGACATAAAAGGAAGCATGAATATGATTAACTACCCTGTGAACAACTGCATCCAAGGGCAGCTAGGTGGTGCAGTGGATAGAGCACCAGCCCTGAAGTCAGGAGGACCTGAGTTCAAATCTGGTCTCAGACACTTAACACATCCTAGCTGTGTGACCCTGGGCAAGTCACTTAACCCTAATTGCCTGAGCAAAAAAAAAAAAAAAAGAACAACTGCATCCAACAACTGACAAAAACAAATTAGGGACCAACCATGGACTCCTTAATGAGTGTCCAAGAAATGGGGCTGCTACTTTCAAGTCGATGAATGCAATCCAGCCATAATAAACAAAAGTATTTATTTATTAGTATTTACTACCATACTATCAGCATTAGTAAATGCTGTAAATTAGAAAAAGTACACTGGCATATGAGTGTTATTAGTCCTATTTTATTAGTATATTATTTTATTAGCATATATTATCATTATTTTGTTAATTATTCTTAGTATATTATCTATTAGTATATTAGTATCAGTAGTATTTTTTCTGTGTTTATTTATTAGTATAAGGAAAAATGAACTTGTTCTAAAATAACATTTGTCCACTTAATGTCTCCAGGGACTTTTTGTATATTAACTTGTGTCTTTAGCACCCTGGATCTGTCAATCAGATATGAATGACATCAGTGAAGTCATTTAACCTGAATGAGTTTCCATTCCCTCATCTGTGAAAAGAGACTTTTGGAGCAAATGGCTTTGAATGGAATATAGAACCACAGGCAATAGGTAAAAATTGCAGATGCAACTTTAGACTTGACAGGAAAACAACAACAACAAATGTCCAAACAATTAAATTTAACCCAAAATGTTACCATCTGCCACCATATAGAAATGCAGGGAAGTAATTTCTGTTACTATATCACATTGTTAACAATGATAAACATTGGAGGGGGAGTTTGGAAAAACTGAGACACTAATGCATTGTTGGTGGAATTGTGAAGTGATCCAACCATTCTGAAGAACAATTTGGAACTATGCCCAAAGAGTTGTAAAACTGTGCATACCTTTTGATCCAGCAGAGTTTCTACTGGCCCTTTATCCCAAAGAGATCATAAAGAAGGGGAACATTTGTAGCAGCCCTTTTTGGAGTGGCAAGGAGCTAGAAATTGAGTGCATTTAGTTGGGGAATGACTGAATAAGTCGTGTTATATGAATGCAATGGAATTTTATTGTTTTATTAAAAAATGATGAACAGGCTGATTTCAGAAAGACCTGGAAGAGACATACATAAATGATGCTGAGTGAAGTGAGCAGAACTAAGAGAACACTATACAAGGCAACAGCAAGATCATGTGATGATCAACTGTAATGAATTTGGCTCTTCTCAACAATGAAGTGATTCAAATCATTTCCAATAGACTTGGGATGGTAAGAGCCACCTGCATCCAAAGAGAGAACTGTGGAGACTGAATGTGAATCAAAGCATAGCATTTTTCCATTTTTCTTTGTTAGTTTTCTTTCTCATTCCCCCCCCTTTTTTCATCTGATTTTTCTTGAGCAGCATGATGAATGTAGAAATATATTTAGAAGAATTACATATGTTTAACCTACACTGAGGAGGAGGAAGGAAAAAGGGGGAGGATTTGGATCACAAGGTTTTGCAATGGTGAATGTTGAAAACTATCTCTGCATTTATTTGGAAAAATTAAATACTATTAAAATATAATCATATTTTTGGGAAATCATCTTTACATTTAAGGGTTCTGATAAAGGTCTCATCTCTAAGATATATAGAGAATTGTCTCACATTTATAAAATTCAAGCCATTCTCCAATTGATAAATGGTCAAAGGATATGAACAGACAATTTTCAGATAATGAAATTAAAACTATTTATAATCATATGAAAAGGTGCTCCAAATCACTATTGATCAGAGAAATGCAAATTAAGACAACTCTAAGGTACCACTACATACCTGTCAGATTGACTAAAATGACAGGAAAAGATAACGATGAATGTTCGAGGAGATGTGGGAAAACTGGGACACTAATACATTGTTGGTGGAGCTGTGAACGGATCCAACCATTCTGGAGAGCAATTTGGAGCTATGCTCAAAAAGTTATCAAACTGTGCATACCCTTTGACCCAGCAGTGTTTCTATTGGGCTTATATCCCAAAGAAATCATAAAAGAAGGAAAGGGACCCACATGTGCAAGAATGTTTGTGGCAGCTCTTTTTGTGGTGGCTAGAAACTGGAAACTGAGAGGATGCCCATCAATTGGAGAATGGCTGAATAAATTATGGTATATGAATGCTATGGAATATTATTGCTCTGTAAGAAACGACCATCAGGGCGATTTCAGAGAGGCCTGGAGAGACTTGCATGGACTGATGCTGAGTGAAATGAGCAGAATCAGGAGATCATCATACACAGCAACAACAGTACTATATGAGGATCTCTCTTCAACAATGAAATGCTTCAAACCAATTAGAATTGTTCAGTGAAGAAGGCCATATACACCCAGAGAGAGGGATGTGAAATGTGGACCACAACATAACATTTTCATGTTCTCTATTGAGGTTTGCTTGCATTGTATTTCCTTTATCAGATTATTCTTTCTTGTAGATATGATTTCTCCTGCACAAAAAATGATGCAATAACTATACATATATTCGATTTAAGTATTCTAACATAATTATTATGTAGTGGATATCCTTCTATCTAGGGGAGGGGTGGGGAGTAGGGGGAAAAATTTGTAACAGAAAGCTTTGTAAGGGTTAATGTTTAGGAATTACCCATACGTATGTTTTGCAAATAAAAAGTATTAATAAAAAAATCATATTTTATTGATTATATTTCCTACAAGTTTAATTTGACTTTGAACTTTTGTCAATTGAAAAGCTTCACAATGGTTCATTTAATTGAAATTCCTAGTCTCCTACCATTAGATTTTTCAGAGGTAACCAATCTCTAATATAATGTTCTGTCAACAGTGGACTATAATTTTTTTCTATTATTATATGGGAATCTTCTTAGAATGTAAGGTTGTGTGTCAACATGAGACTATACAATCCAATGGCCAGAATCCCTGTCCATTGCCCTAGTTATCCCACATTCCTAAACATGGAAGCCTCAGGAAGGAATTCTCTGGCATCCCTCTTATTTTCTCCCTGACACCTATTCCCTATGGCTTTGAACTCATTGGTAGGGCTAGAATAAAAACTTTACAACTATATTATACTCTATGGAATATGAGTATATATATTATACTCTATATGAGACCCATCAATAATCCATTGGTCAATTCAATTATTTATTCAAATATTCATCAGTTAGCTTTGCAAATCCAACACCTTACAAAGTACAGGGCATATATTGAAAGAGTTAAGTCATAGTTTATGGTCTTCCCCATTTCCTTCCTGCCTTGTCAATAGGCTTCAAGGATGGGGATAGAGATGCAGAAGAGAAGAAAGAGAGCAAGAGCAAGAGCAAGAGAAAGAACAAAAAGAAAATCTGCTTAAACATCCAGTCTAACATCATTTTTACAGATCAAGAAACATGTCCAAATCTTGGTTTGCTCAAGCTCAAACAGCTCAGAAATTGCAGAATCAGAATTTGAATGCAAGTCCTCTGACTCAATCCATTTTTTTTTTCTTTTTGGCACAAAAAGTAAGAAATGTCATCCCAAACAATTTCTATCCTCAATATCTTGCACGGTACTAGAAGTCGATTCATCATCTCTGATGAAGGAACTTATTATTGCCATATTTCATTAAACTGTGGAGAGACAACACTGACCCTTGCCGGGCTGAAGACAGTGCATTTAAGCCTAGTGAGAAAAATCAGGGTGCACCTTCAGCTGCCAACAATTAGCCCTTCTTGGTAAATGATTAAAGCATTTCATGTCATCCCAGAAGCTTCTGGGTACTAGTGTTTACAGTTTCAGATCAGTTTCTAGTTTAGAGACTCCATTCAAACAAACAATTTCTGTTTACCATTATTTCCACACTGCTGTACATTCAAGGTCACCTTCATTTTATCGCTTTGCATAATACACTTTTCCATTTTTTTCCATAAACAATACTCTCTGCTTGCAGTACCTCTCATGCAGTTAGCTCAAAGCCCTTTACCAGCATAATCTCCATTTGTCAGAATAATGCCCAAAGTCACCTAGAGAAACTGACCCCCTGAGGGAGCAAGAGGCCTTAGTTTCTTGGGCTAAAGAGCTGAATTAATAAAGCCAAGGTCAGGAGTAAAAACCCATCACAAGTCAGTCATAAAGAGCATCTCCGATCCCAGTAGCCAACAAAAATAGTCACTTCGACCTGGCCTTGGAAAGTGGGGTGCCATACAGACCGGAATGTCAATGCATCAGCAACTACGAACTGCATAATAGGAAGAGAATGAATTGTGAGCAGAAATTATCAGCCTGGCCCAGTTCTGCAATCCTGGGCAAATCCCTTCTCTGTGACTCAGTATTTGCATATGAAAAATGGGAGGGGCTTTCTAGGAAAAAAATTGCAGGAGATAGAGCTCAAAAAACAGCTACAAAATCAGTGTCTCTGGATCATGGATATCAGGTATAAAGAAACAGAAAAAGTGAGAAAGGTCCAGATTTTAAAGGATTTTTAAAGCCAAATGAAGGATTTTATATTTGATTCCTGAGACAAGGGGACTCATTGTCACTGGAAGGAGTGACGTGGTCAGATCTGAACTTTTGAAAGACTAGACAGCTGAGTAGGCAATGTATTGGACTGGGGAAGAGACCAGGAAGCAGGCTAAGACCAAGCTGGAGGCCATGCAGGCTTGCTTTGGAAGTATATTAAATAGAACTCTACTAGACTTTAGTTCCCTTATTATTGGGAATAATAAGCTTCTAATTAATTTACTACATATCTCTAGGCCTCAGATATCTCCCCAAAACAAGGAATGGAGTGGGTGGGGGAGAATTATCTCTAAAGGCTCTTCTACTCTAAAATCCAAAGGCCCTATTCTAGCATTTATGGATTTCCCCAGTTCCCTAAACCTTGACCTTTAAATAGTCAATAACACATTATTTGAAATTTAATGATAGAACACCATTGTACTCTTTCAATTTCTTAATTTTAAGTTCCTTAAGATCACCTGTTCCTTCTGTTTTTCCTACAACATCTAGCTCTCCAGTTATCTGATCCTTCCTTTCCATCCCCATAGCCTCCCACTCCCCAAGCATATATCAAGCCCAATAGGCTATATATAGTAGAAAGTTAATAAATGTTGTTTGATAGGATTGATGTAACATGTCAATGATTTTATGGTCCCCTGATTGGGGGGGGGTGATTCTGTTCCAACAATAAGTCAGTGATCCTAAGCCTTCTGGCTTTGGAGTCGGCCCTCAGGAAACTCCCACATCAATCTGTCTGATTTTGGAATAGACCCCTTACTCAGTCAGATAGCTTCTGGTCTCAGGATAGTCCCCCAGATTGAACTCCTGAAATGATAGTAAACAGACCACTCCTGGGCTCATTACTGACAGTCGGCTGGATAATCTGGTCAAGGAGAACCAAATTCTGGGGACCTCTCCTCCATCCTACCTGTGGGCCATTGAATTACCATTTCAATGATGGAAAGCTAGAGAAATGTATCTCTTTGCTTCTGTTTTCTTGCTGAATTCTCTTGGAATTTAGAATGCTTGTAATGGCATAACAATTACATCAAACTCTGCTACTTGACTAAGAAATGGCTTCAAGCCTGCAAATTCTTTTGAGACACCTCATGACACTGGGTTATGATTCCACACTTTTGGGATCCCCTTCTCAACCTCAACAGAATCACTGGCTATCAGAACTTTAGGAATATTGTTTTTATCTCTCTAGGCTTAATCCTTCATCTGTAAAAAGAAGAGAGTTGGATGAGCTGGCTTTTAATGTCCCTCCCAACTTCCCGTTTGTGATTTTCTGACCCTGAACATAGTCTTAAGGAAAGAACATTGGAAATGGAATCCCAAAGACCTGACTTTTGAGACTTGTAGTTGCCATTTAATATAGCTCTATAGTCTTGAACACAGTACCCCATTAGTCCTTAATTTTCTCATCTATATATCAGGGATAGTAGAACCAACTTGTGGTGACTCTCAAAAATCAATTGTTAATTTTTTACTATGAGCATTTATACCTCAGCAAATGTTACAAGTCAGGGCTTCATTTACTTTTTTGCTGGTCTAGACTTATGAAAGTATTGAAGAAAATCCTAATAAAGCATATTAAAGTTAAAAATGTGTTTTATATACAATTTCCTCCTGTTGTTAAATATTTACCAGCATATCCTGTCTATATCTTTCATGCTTGCTTCCTTTTTTCTTTCTTTCTTTCTCTTTCTGTCTTCCATTTCTTTTTTCCTTCTTTTCATATATCTGTCACATAATTCAACCAATATAGGCAAGTAATTATATTAGATCTATAACTTATCTGTAATATTTGCTTTTGCAAAGATTATACAACCATTAGGTATCACGTATAAATGAAAACTCTGCTTTATCACAGAAAGCCAGCAACAGCACTCAAGAATATCATAGATTCCTCCATAATATATATATGCATATATATATATATATATATATATACACACACACACCAATTTGAATTTACATAATCATACAGAAAAGCATACCCTGGAATCACAAGACACAGGATTAAAAATGAAGGGGCAGTATGTAGAAAAAAGCAAGCCATATGCTGGATTCTGTCAATCATTCATTCTTAGTCATTTTCAACCATTCTCTTTTTACCTGGAAAGAAGAACTAGCATTCAAATATCAAGCCAGCCAAGGTAGGAAAATCAAAAAGAAGTCAGTGTTACAGGGAACAAGAAGGAGGGGGGAGACCATAGTTGAGTAGAAAGAGAGATTGCTGCTTCTTCCAAAGCTTCAAGGTTCCAGTGTAAGAAGCATTCAAGGATTTACAAGTATGCTTGACAAAAGCACTCAAAGTTGACCTGCAAATGGGTGTTAATTAAAAGCACTTACAATCTGCTTTGTACTGCAAAAGTATTTCCACTGGATTATAGAAACCCATGGATAGTAAAAAATGAAGGCTGAAATACTAGAGGAACTTCAATTGTGCCCTAAAGCATTTATAAATGGTGGGGTGGAGGTGTGTGTGGGGGGAATGTTCATAGTTTTACAAGATAAACACCTTCAGAAAAATTCTGAGACCATAAATGAATCCCCCTTAAATATGTTAACACTAATAGGCACATAAATAATTAATTTCTAAGCAACTATTAAAAAAGAGACATATTTCAGATTAATCACTGTCCATACCTGGTAGGTATTTAGTCTATAGAGTGTAGTTCCCCACGTATTTCTGGCTGTCAAAAGTGGCTCTAAGCCTCATGTTTGTATATGCTAATTTTACATGTTTGGATTACCAGGAGAGCCAATAAAATGCTGAGTAGTCTGGATCATGCCTTAATCAAATACATGCTTTGATGAATAAAAATCTATGAAAGTTTTTTCCCCTCCAAATAAAATCTCCACCTGTATTCACTAAGCTGATTAATTTGTCTCATTTGTATGCTTTATGAATAGCCAAGCATCATCAAGAAGTATTGCTGAAACTAGTTTGATATTCAAAGGTGCTATCCTGGTAATTAGGGTGAATTTAAATGACCACAATAAGAATTATTGGAAAAAATGCACATTAGTGGAAAATTCAAAAACGAATAATTGCTAAGGGAACAAACAGAAATCAGACAACTCCCCAAGGAACCTTTTTAATAATTGCTCTTCAGAAAGAAAATGTTACCCTGGTGGTCTTGAAATACTTGACTGACTTCAAGCAGAGGAACTAGATTAAAAATGGGGAAGAGATTGCTTCTTTGAACTAACAAAAACAATAAGATATAGTCTCTCTTACACACACACACACACACAATAGCTATGTCTTTCTACCATATGTCCTGAACTCTAATCTGTGTATGTGAACATCTCTGTCTTTTTACAAAAGCTGATCAAAATTTGGCAAAATTTGAACACAAGCCATTCTGGCATTGGGAAAAGAGCTTGGAAGTTAAGATGACTTGAGTCAAAAAGCCAGCTCTGCTCCTTATTAACAGGGTATGATCTTTCTGTTGGATTTCTATTGACAATCCATCGTTTATGAGATGCCTTTCCCACTTTTACACTGTCTCTGCTCTATTCATATTTCCTATTTCTCCTCTCTAGGGCTCGTTTGCCCATTTTGTCATGTTATTTTCCCAAAAGAATATGAACTTTTACCTTTCTCTGTACTCCCAGAGCTTAGTAGAGCATCCTGTCAAATGTCTATTGACTGACCAAGTGACTAAAGACCCAACATTCATGAAATAAAGAGTTTTGACTAGATCACCTCCAAGCTCCCTTCCAATTGTTTCTATGATACTACTGAGGTCTTCTAGACTTATGCTCACCCTCTCATAATGGGGCTGTTTGACCGTAATAACAAAGGCAGATATCATTCATGTCCCCTTTACCATAAGCCATAAAAAAAAAATCAAAATGCTTTTTCTAACATCATTCTGTGGATGCAGACTTCAGATGGAGAAAACTCTCTAGACAGCTAGGATTGGAGCTAGGCAATGAGGCAATGAGGAAACTTTTTTTTAAAAAAGGTGGATATACACAAATAGACAATATGCACGTATGAGCTTGGGATGAGTGATGTAGGCACATCATATGATAAGGTTCATGTAGGTACCAAATGATGAGACTGTGATGAAGCAATCGGTACCACAGGAGGAGGTTGAGCACCACGGCATGAGGATCCGGAGCAATTCACATGGGAAGAACTCACAAGGGCTTTTTCCTTGCCAAAAGGCACATTTATTCATGAGAAGAGGTTATAGACAAGATGAAGAGATAAAGTGGTAAATATGAAATATATATGGAAGAACAGAGAGTTAGCAAAGAAATGGATTTTAACAATTAATAAGGGAAAAGACAGGTTACCTGGAGGAACTCACAATTAATCAGGAGAAAGGGAATACACAGCAAGATGGGAGTATGTCCCTGACTGGCAAGCTAAATCTACAGAGGGGTTCAGCATCCTAAAAGAGTTATTTTTTAAAAAAAAAAGTTAGTTAGCTATGGAAAGGACAAAGATACCATGAGGCATGGGGGAGGAGATGCAGACTACCATGGCAGGCTAACATCAATAGGGATTCAGCAAAAATGTCTCAGCCATGGACAGATTTATAGGGGAAATCTTACCACAGGGTTTGACATCAGAACTTGGCTTTCAGATTGGATGCAGTAAGGTGGGTCCACAGAAGGCAGGACTGTATGGTTGAGCTGATTCCCATCAGTGCCCTTCCTTTCCTACTTACCTCAGGGAGTAATCTTAACAGTATTTCAAGCTTTCTCCACCAATCCCACCCAGTTATATAGGACCTCATTGCTTATATATACACATACATATATGGCACAAACCATTTAATTAAAAATAATCCTCTATGGACATATGAATTTCAGGAAACACAGACTGTCAGAACTGAAGGAGACCTTAGAGATGATCTTATTCAAGGTATTCATCTTAGGTTTGAAGAAGCTGAGGGCAAGTTTGATGGACTGCTTTGCCCTAAGTCATTCAACTGCTAATGAGCAAGAGTAGAGTTAACTCTACTCCACTTTTTAGTCCCTTAGTATAATCCCAGTCACCAAACAGTCAGGGAAACTGCACATGACTTCTCAAGGTCTATTCAGGGGAGAGATACAACTGGTTGGGATTCCCTGATGAGAAACCTGTAGACCTTAGCTGGTTTTATTCAATCGGAATTCATTCCACAAAATCACAAACTGCCTGACCTTTACTGATCCCTCTCTGCTTAGTGCTTAGCAAGGAGTGGCTTTTAGGAAACAGACTGTGGTAAAGTAGAAAGAGTATCAACACAACTGGATGCAAATTTTACTTCACATGCTTGCTAGGTAGCTTTGGGTACATCATTTAACCTTAAGAGGTCTCTGTTTGCTCATTTGCAAGATGAAGGGGTGAGACTTGATAGCCTCTGAGATCCCTTTCAATTCTAGATCAACCCTTTAAGTAGAGAAAAATGATATCTACCAAAGTGAAGAGAAAAATCTTTATTAAATCAGATATGTACTAGGAAAAAAATCATGTAATCACTGCTAGCATGTTAATCCTGTGTTTCCATATAAGTACAGAAATCCTACAGTATTTGAAAACCATTAAGTGGTGTGGCAAAGGTTTTTAGAGGGTTAAAATAGAGAATCAAGAAAACTTGTATTCTTGGAAATGTACATAATTGGTGTGAAGCTCAGTTATGCTAGTATATAACATTGAGAGCTACATAAACAAGTAATTCAAGTCAACACAATTAGTTTAGAGAGAGCGCAACAGGTTGTGTGTATGTACATGTACACATTTGCGTATGTGCTAGCTACAAATCTTACAGAAAGTATATTTGGAGAATAATACATCATTTCTTTAAGTGTATGCTTTGATTATAGGAATAAGAAGTCAGCAGCATCTACCACCCATGATTTCTAAAGAAACTCCCAATTGGGAAGTGGTTTAGAAACCAAAAATAGTGTTTATGATCTTGACAACTTGCCGATGAAAAACTTGCTATTAAATTCTGATTGAAAGGAAAATAATATTTTTTGTTTGTTTGTTTAAGGGTAATGCCTTGCAATTTCTCCAAAGCACATAAATTTGGAATTGAAGAAAAATATACCCTCGGGAATGGAAAAATAAATGATCATTTAGAGGAGCTTCTTTTAGATGTTATTTATTTAGTTGTAGTGGTTTCCCGTGAAGACCTAAAAATTGTCTATCAACTAAGTACATGTTCCTTTGATCTTCCTTGGAAGTAAAGACATCAGAGCCGCAGCAATATTTACTGAAGGAACCGAATTTACACATTAATCTGCATCAGGTATATAACTTTTGCTTTCAATATCTGCTCTTCTACTCATCTACCTTATCTTATCTAGTTCTGAGATGTTTAGATTATTTTCTCCTTAACTTTGCTCTTTTGGAAAGATAAGCCAAATTATTTTTAATGAACATGGATTTCATTAAGGAAATTTTACAATACCCCAGGTTCTGCATTATTTGGTACGATTTCATTGGCAGCCAAAAGTAATGCAAGGACATGCCCATCTACAGGATCTCCTTCACTTTGGACTGTGAGCTAGATCTTCTCGATGACACTAGCAAATTTCTATACTGAGCATACATTTTTCTATTGTATGCTTCACTAGATTGTAATAATCAGGGAGTTGTTGAACAAGCCTTTCTCTGTTTTTATATTCTTCAAAAAAGCTTGTTTAATATTGACACATCCACGAGAGACACATTGTTAGAAGAGAATATTTAAACCTGGGTTTTGCATCACTGATTCAATTGTGTAATACTGGGTCACAGAACATGACATTCTCAGAGTTGTCAACATTGAGAATCACCCAAAGAGCAATAAACACTGATAGAGGCTGTAAGTAGGTGATGTCACATTACAACCAAGGGTCTGTGCAAGAGAAGCTCTCTGTAAAAGGAAGGGTGTCATTAAGATATATATATATATATATATATATATATATATTTATATATATACATCTCTTCTCTCTCTCCCTCTCTCAATATATATATATATATATGTGTGTGTGTGTATGTGTATGTGTGTGTATATATATATATATATATATAACATCTAAAAAAAGAAAAAATAATGAAAATTAAAAAATAAACTTGATTTGATTATACAGCAGGATTGAGAAGTAAACATTAAGCATTCCATACTTACTTGAAAGAACTGAATTTACACATTAGTCTATCAATTACATAACTTTTGCTTTCAATATATGTTCTTCTATTCATCCACCTTATATCTGAGATGTTTTGATTTTTTTCTCCTTAACTGTCCTCTTTTGGAAAGATAATTTGGAAAAAAAAAATCATATTCATCCAGCTGAGGTCAAGAGAAAGTAAATTAGATGGACCCCTATTCTAATGGGAATATATGGAGGAAGTCCCATGGTATGAACTGAGACAGCATTCTTGAAGAAAATGTCCACATATAAAGGAGTTCACAGAAATGGGGTTGTGGAGACTTGATTTAAAAAAAAAAAGACTAAACTCTTACTCTGTATTCTAAAGTTTTTGTTTTGTTTTATCAGCCATCAGTAGACACAGTGAGATCTTATGTATTCCACACCTTAGCTATATAATGAAAGCATCTTGGATCTGCTGTAGAAAGTGTTTTGTTAAAGCTTGCCTATTCCTTTCGCACATTTTCATCAATAGTACCTGAGATGAATGATATGAGCAGGCAGCTGAGAAAACTATCACAACACAATCTGAACATGTGGACCCCGTAAAACAGGATTACAGCTGGCAGACTGGGGACTAGACAACTTATTTCAAAGTCATGTTCATACACTTTAGTAATGATAACACCCTATACTTACAGAGCTTTTGTCATTTACAGAGCTTCCAGATGCATATTATTCTTTAACCCTCATGGCAACATTGCAACCCCCAACATAATTAGGAGGCTATGCTACAGGTCTAGTAAAGATAATCTGAGCCAAATACAAAAATATATGTTTGAGTGTGTGTGTGTGTGTGTGTGTTTATGTGAGTGTGTGTGTGTGTGTATTCTAATGGAATAGTCATTTTTGTAACACCTCAGGAAAATATCTTACTTATTTGTATGAAAGAGTAGGATGCAGAAATTGAGAGGGACATTTTCATATGAAAAATGGTGCTGAAATAAAACATCGTGTACATTGATTTTGAGTAGCTAAACTTTCAGGTGTCCAAGACATTTTAAAAAGCAAAGAAAAAATTCATTATGATATCCTAAAAGGCAGAGCTTATGGCTTTCCATTATAGACATGCTTCAGTGAGATATTTCAGAATGATAGAGATAATATCCAAGATGATTATGCCTTAAATTAGGGAAGGAAATCCGAAAATATAAGATTATCTATCATTCTTATTTGTATCCCAATTAGCTAGCATAATAAATCTACAAACCACAGGAGTTAAATATGTGCCAGTTAATAGTAAGATTATGATCTATTAGATCATTAAAATCACTGAGGTCAGCAAATGTCTAACTTTTTTATCTCAGCCAAAACCTAGCTCAGAATTTTGGGTACCTAAAAAATTTGATTAGTGAAGTATTTTTGAACAATTAAAAGTGATGACATATTTAAGCTATTTGGTGACTACTCAAATAATTTTTGTTTAATGGAAATGATATTGTGGAATTGGGGGGATAGCAGTTTCTATTGTTTAATCTGTGGCCAAATTGTATAATTTGGAACAAATATTTTAAGCTTACCTGGTCTCACTCAGTTTTTAATTTATTAAACACTGGGAATAATAATATCTCACCTCATTGGATTTGACTGAGGAGAAAATGAACTCCTAATTTGAAAAGCTAGACAAAGAAAAGGGGTTATTATTAAGTATAATTGCAGGTTCCAAGCTTTTGAAGATATCTAAATTCTGGCTTGGTTAAAGAATTAAGCCTCTAATAGACCCAAATGCTTTGTTAATATGGTCAGCAACCTTTTTTTAATTACATCTTTTCCAAAGTGATCTGAAGCCTTCCCAAGGGTCCTGAACAACACAAAGTTAACTGTAGTAATACTCTGTGATCAATAACTCATTTTTAGGAGAATGAATAAGTACAAGTATGGTAAATCCCAGAAGTACTTTCTTAGAGTTTAACTTACATATTTATTCAGGAATCAGGTTGATTCCTACAAGAAAAATAATAGGATTTTTTCCGATCTAATGTAGAGTTGGAAAAACACATTGTGAACATTATAAAAGACAGAGTACTAACAACAGTTACCCTAGTGATGTACCATATATTCCTTAAAATTACTCATACTAATGCTATCATAAACCTCTGATTCCAGGATTTTCCATTACTTGACTGGTTGCGAAAAATCCCTTGAACTTCTAAAATTTTTACTGTTTCTCCTCTTCTATTTCTTTTTATCTCTAATCTTCAATCTCCTTTTCTCCATAATCTGCCCCCATCTTACATTTCACTACTCATCAACAGTAACCTAAAATCATTACTTATCTAACAATGTCTACCCATCATTCTGACTTGATTTCCATTACTTTCTATCGACAGTTTATGTTTCCAAAGAATTTCCTCACCCTATATAGTAAAACAGAATTTACCCAAAAGAAATGGAAAATAAATAAATGAAAGTGTAAAAATCTGAAATGTTTTTAAATAAAACACTTAGGATTTACTGATACAAAATCACTAGAACAAAGCCATTGTTTTGAAATCAGTGATTATTTTCCTATAGATGGGGAAATGGGATGATTTTATTTATTCAGTCCCATAACTTTTATGATAAGCAATAAAATGTCCAATCAATTTTACTTTGAGGACTCAGAATAAGTAGGTTAGAAGGGAGATTCTATTTCAGCCTAACCCAGATATCCTTTCCTTTGGCTGGAGGAAGACCTTCAAAATTCAAAAGATCTAGGAGATGTTGGCTGTCCTGTCTTCCCAAGAGAGTCCAAAGCATTCCTAGAGGGGCAGGAAGCTGTATTCTATCTTGAGGCAAAGACATAATGCAGATTCACTGTGGTTAAAGGCAATTTAAGCAAATCATGAATAATAGAAGAGAAAGCAGTTTTTTTGTTACTATTACCATAAGTACCCTCCAAGTTTGAAGTCACTTTCCCCTAGATACAATAGGAGAGTGAAAAAGTGTATTACAGACTTTTGAGAGAGAATATTTTGTTTCAACTAAGTGAAGTGGATAGAGCATCAGACTGGGAGTCAGGAAGACTTATTTTTCCTGAATTTAAATCTGGCTTCAGGCACTTACTAGCTGTCTGACCACTTACTAGCTGGGCAAGGCACTTACTAGCCTCAGTTTTTACATCTGTAAAAGGAGCTGGAGAAGAAAATGGGAAGCCATTCCAGGATCTTTTCCAAGCAAACCCCAAATGGGATCGAGAGAGTTGGACAAGGGAAAACTGAAAAAATAATATGTGAGGAACTTGGAAGAAACCTACATCTCACATGCCATACCAAAATAAGGTTAAAATGGGTGCATGGTTTGGGCAAAAAGAGTGATACCATAAGCAAATTAGGAGAACAAGGGATAATTTACCTATCAGATCTTTGGAGAAGGAGGAATTTATTATTAAAGAAGAATGAGAAAATATTATGAAAGGCAAAATGAAAAATGTGGATTACATTAAATTAAAAAGATTTTGCACAGTAAAGCCAATAGAAACAAGATTAAAAGGGAAGTACAAAGCTGGGGAAAAAAATCTTTACAATCAATATTTCTCACAAAGATCTCATTTCTAAAATAAATAAAATGTGGCAAATTTATAAAAATACACATCATTCCTCAACTGATAAATGTTCAAAGGATATGAACGATTTTCAGATGATGAAATTAAAGCCATTTATAGTTATATGAAAAAATGCTCTAAATCATTATTGATTAAAGAAACACAAATTAAAACAACTATGAGATGTTTGGTAGATTGGCTAAGAAGACAGGAAAGATAATGATAAATGTTGCAGAGGAAGTGGGAAAACTGTGGCACTAATGCATTGTTGGTAGAGCTGTCAAAATCCAACAATTCTGGAGAGCAATCTAGAACTATGCCCAAAGGGCTATCAGAATGTGCATACCTTTGACCCAGCAGTGCCATTATCCGTTCTGTATCCTAAGGAAATCATAAAGGAGGGAAAAGGACCCACATACAGAAAAGTGTTTGTAGCAGCCCTTTTGGTGATGACAAAGAATTGGAAAATGAGTGGATGCCCATCAACTGGGTAATGGCTTGAACAAGTTGTGGCACATGAAGATAATAGAATATTATTTTTAATATTTTAAATGTTAAAATAATGAACAAGCTGATTATAGAAAGGCCTGGAAAGATTTAAATGAATTGATGCTGAGCAAAACCAGCAGAACCAGGAATAGACTGTATACAATAACAGCAAGAATGTGTGATTGATCAACTGTGAAAGACTTGGTCTTCTCAGTGGTTCATCGATCCAAAGCATTCCCAATGGACTTTGGACAGAAATGTCATTTGCATCTACCAAAAGAACCAAGGAGATTGAATGTAAATCAACACATGCTAAGTTGACTTTCTTTTTTATATTTTCCATACTTTTTCCCTTTGCTCTGATTTTTCTCTCCCAACATGATTCATAAAGCAATGTGTATTGAAAATGAATAGACTTGATCTTCCTTCCAGGGGTGGAGCCATGGTGGTGGAGATCAGACAGGAGTCTGTGTAACCTCCTCTAACCTCCCCTCAAACCAACAACATATGAAGCCTCTAGACTGATTTTGAAGCAAAAAAAATACACAATTTGATCAGCAGAACTGCCCAGTACCTGAAATAATTCAATCAGCAGAACCGCCCCAGGGTGAACTAAAGCAGAACTGCCCAGCACCTGACATAATTCAATCAGCAGAACTGCCCAGTTCCTGAAATAACTCAATCAGCAGAACTGCCCCAGGGCAAATTAAAGCAGCTGTCCCACCTTTGCCCTAAAGAGACCTCACACATTTAAAAGAAAAATGAATAAAAAACCAAAAAGAGCTCTCACCATAGACAACTTTTATGGAGAGAGGGAAGAACAGACCTCAAATCCTGAGGCCCCTAAAGGTAAAGCAACTCCATAAAAAGCCCCAAAGAGAGACATAAACTGGTCTCCATGTCACAAGGCTTTCTTTGAAGATTGCATAAAAAATCTTAAAAGAGAGTTAGAAGAAACATGGGGAAACAAAATGAGATCACTGCAAAATAAAATAGAAAAAATGGAAAAAGAATGCAATGAACAAAAAATGTAATTGGTCAATTGCAAAAGGAACTAAAAACAGTAACTGAAGAAAATAAGACTTTAAAAATCAGAATCGAACAATTGGAAATGAATGACTCATCAAGACTTCAAGAATCAGTCGAACAAAAACAAAAAAATGAAAAGATAGAGAAAAACATGAAATACCTCCTAGGAAAAACAACTCACCTGGAAAATAGATCTAGGAGAGACAATCTAAGGATTATAGGGTTTCCTGAAAGCCATGATGAAAAACAGAACCTAGACACTATCTTCCAGGAAATCATAAAAGAAAACTGCCCTGATATTTTAGACCCAGAAGGCAAAATACTCCTTGAAACAATCCACCTATCACCTCCTGAAAGAAACCCAAAAATTAAGTCCCCCAGAAATATCGTGGCTAAATTCCAGAACTATCATACCAAGGAAAAGATATTACAAGAAGCCAGAAAGAAACAATTTAAATATCGGGGAGCCACAATTAGGATCATACAGGACCTAGCAGCTTCTACTTTGAAGGATCGAAGGGCCTGGAATCAGATATTCCGAAGGGCAAAGGAACTTGGATTACAGCCAAGAATAAGTTACCCAGCTAGAATGAGCATTATCTTCCAGGGAAGAAGATGGTCATTCAATGATATAGGAGAATTTCACCTATTTCTACTGAAAAGACCAGAAGTGAACAAAAAATTTGATCTACAAACACAGAACACAAGAGAAACATAAAAAGGTAACAAGAAAAAAAAAACTCTTGAGAAGTATATTTATGTTACAGATACTTATAGAATGAGGATTGATTTTATGAATCTCTTATTACATTATGATTATGATATGATTACTGTGATTTTATGATTATTATGATATGATTACTGTGATTTTATGATTATTATATGTTTATTGTGATTTTATGATTATTATGATATGATAAACTGAAAAAGAAATTAGAGGTAGATAAGGGATAACACTGGAAGAAGAGGAAAAGGAGGTAAAATAAGGGAAATTACATCACATGTAGAGGCAAAGAAAACCTATAATGATTCAGGGGAGAAAAGGGAGGGGAATGAGAATTGGGTTAATCTCCATCTCATCAGATTTGGCTCTGAGGGAATAATAGACATACTTATAAGTAACACAAGGGAAAGGGGGGGGAAAGGGGTGGATGGGGCTCTAAAGGGGAAGGATTGTTTGAGGGAAGTGGTTTTCAAAAGCAAAATAGTAGGGAGGAGGGAAAGGGGATAAGAAAGAGAAAAGCATAAGCTAGGGTAAATAAGATGGCAGGAAATACAGAATTAGTTATTTTAACTGTGAATGTGAATGGAATGAACTCTCCCTTAAAGCAGAAGCAGATAGCAGACTGGATTAAAAACCAGAATCCAACAATATGTTGTATACAAGAAACACATCTAAAACATAGAGATACATACAGGGTGAAGGTAAAAGGCTGGAGCAGAATCTATTATGCTTCAGGTGAACAAAAAAAAGCAGGGGTAGCAATCCTGATCTCAGACCAAGTAAAAGCAAAGATAGACTTAATTAAAAGAGACAAAGAAGGAAAGTATATCTTCCTAAAGGGTACCATAGATAATGAAGCAATATCAATACTAAACATATATGCATCAAGTGGTATAGCATGGAAATTCCTAGAGGAAAAGTTCAGAGAGATGCAAGAAGAAATAGACAGCAAAACTATAATAGTGGGGGATCTCAACCTCCCTCTCTCAGAACTTGATAAATCAAACCACAAAATAAATAAGAAAGAAGTTAAGGAGGTAAACAAAATGTTAGAAAAGTTAGGTATGATAGATCTATGGAGGAAATTAAATGGAGACAGAAAAGAGTTTACTTTTTTCTCAGCAGTCCATGGAACTTAAACCAAAATTGACCATGTGTTAGGACACAAAAACCTCAAAATCAAATGCAGGAAGGCAGAAATAATAAATGTATTTTTTTCAGATCATGACGGAATAAAAATCACATGCAATATAAGGCCAGGAGAAAATAGACCAAAAACCAATTGGAAACTAAATAATTTTATCCTAAAGAAAGAATGGGTGAAACAGCAAATTACAGACACAATTACTAATTTCATCCAAGAGAATGACAATAATGAAACAACATACCAAAATTTGTGGGATACAGCCAAAGCGGTAATAAGGGGAAATTTTATATCTCTAGATGCTTATTTGCATAAAATAGAGAAACAGAAAATCAATGAATTGGGCTTTGATCTAAAAAAGCTAGAAAAAGAACAAATTAAAAACCCCCAATCAAATACCAAACTTGAAATCCTAAAAATAAAAGGAGAGATTAGTAAAATTGAAAGTAAAAAAAAAAAACTATTGAATTAATAAATAAAACTAAAAGTTGGTTTTATGAAAAAAACAACAGAATAGATAAACCTCTAGTTAATTTAATTAGAAAAAGGAAAGAGGAAAATCAAATTGTTAGTCTCAAACATGAAAAGAGAGAACTTTCCACAAATGAAGAGGAAATTAGAGCAATAATCAAGAGTTACTTTGCCCAACTGTATGCCAATAAATTTGATAACCTAAGTGAAATGGAAGACGATCTACAAAAATATAGATTGCCCAGATTAACAGAAGACGAAATAAATTAATTAAATAATCCCATTTTAGAAAAAGAAATAGAACAAGTCATTAATCAACTCCCTAAAAAAAATCCCCAGGACCAGATGGATTTACATGTGAATTCTACCAAACATTTAAAGAACAATTAACTCCAATATTATATAAACTATTTGAAAAAATAGGGAATGAAGGATTCCTACCAAACTCCTTTTATGATACAGACATGGTACTGATACCTAAACCAGGTAAAACAAAAACAGAGAAAGAAAATTATAGACCGATCTCCTTAATGAATATTGATGCAAAAATATTTAATAAAATATTAGCAAAGAGATTACAGAAAATCTTTCCCAGAATAATACACCATGACCAAGTAGGATTTCTACCAGGAATGCAGGGATGGTTCAATATTAGGAAAACTATTAACATAATTGACTATATTAATAACCAAATTAACAAAAAACATGTGATAATCTCAATAGATGCAGAAAAAGCATTTGATAAAATCCAACATCCATTCTTATTAAAAACATTAGAGAGTATAGGAATTAATGGACTTTTCTTTAAAATAGTCGGCAGCCTCTATTTAAAACCATCAGCTAGCATCATATGTAATGGTGATAAACTGGAACCATTCCCAATAAGATCAGGGGTGAAACAAGGTTGCCCACTATCACCATTACTATTCAATATTGTATTAGAAATGCTAGCCTTGGCAATAAGACAAGAACAAGAGATTAAAGGAATTAGAGTAGGTCATGAGGAAACCAAATTATCACTCTTTGCAGATGATATGATGGTCTACTTAGAGAACCCTAGATAATCAACTAAAAAACTATTAGAATTAATCCACAACTTTAGCAAAGTTGCAGGATACAAAATAAATCCACATAAATCATCAGCATTTTTATACGTCACCAACAACATGCAACAGCAAGAGATACAAAGAGAAATTCCATTCAAAATAACTATCGGTAGTATAAAATATTTGGGAATATATCTGCCAAGGGAAAGTCAGGATCTATATGAGCAAAACTACAAAATACTCTCCACACAAATAAAGTCAGATCTAAACAATTGGAAAAACATCAAGTGCTCTTGGATAGGTCGAGCGAATATCATAAAGATGGCAATACTACCTAAACTAATCTATCTATTTAGTGCTATACCAATCAAACTCCCAAGAGATTATTTAACTGACCTAGAAAAAATAACAACAAAATTCATCTGGAAAAACAAAAGGTCAAGAATTTCAAGGGAATTAATGAAAAAAAATGCAAATGAGGGTGGCCTAGCTGCACCAGATGTAAAACTATATTATAAAGCAGTGGTCACCAAAACCATTTGGTACTGGCTAAGAAATAGAGTAGTGGATCAGTGGAATAGGTTAGGTTCACAGGACAAAATACTCAATGACAATTGTAATCTAGTGTTTGATAAACCCAAAGACCCCAGTTTTTGGGATAAAAACTCACTATTTGACAAAAACTGCTGGGATAATTGGAAACTAGTATGGAAGAAATTAGGCACTGACCCACACCTAACACCATATACCAAGATAAGATCAAAATGGATTCATGATCTAGGCATAAAGAATGATATTATAAACAAATTAGAACAATGTAGGATGGTTTACCTCTCAGACCTGTGGAGGGGGAAGGAATTTGTGACCAAAGAAGAACCAGAGGTCATCATTAATCACAAAATAGATAAGTTTGACTATATCAAGTTAAAAAGTTTTTGTACAAACAAAATGAATGCAGACAAGATTAGAAGGGTAGCAGTAAACTGGGAAAATATTTTTACATCCAAAGGTTCTGATAAAGGCCTCATTTCTAAAATATATCGAGAATTGACTCAAATATATAAGAATTCAAGCCATTCTCCAATGGATAAATGGTCAAAAGATATGAACAGACAATTTTTCAGACGAAGAAATTGAAACTATTTCTGGTCACATGAAAAGGTGCTCCAAGTCACTATTGATCAGAGAAATGCAAATTAAGACAACTCTGAGATACCACTACACACCTGTCAGATTGGCTAACATGACAGGAAATGATAATGATAACTGTTGGAGGGGATGTGGGAAAACTGTGACACTGATACATTGTTGGTGGAACTGTGAACAGATCCAACCATTCTGGAGAGCAATTTGGAGCTATGCTCAAAAAGTTATCAAACTGTGCATACCCTTTGACCCAGAAGTGTTTCTACTGGGCCTATATCCCAAAGAGATTTTAAAGGAGGGAAAGGGACCCACATGTGCACAAATGTTTGTTGCAGCCCTTTTTGTAGTGGCAAGAAACTGGAAATTGAAAGGATGCCCATCAACTGGAGAATGGCTGAATAAAGTATGGTATATGAATGTTATAGAATATTATTGTTCTGTAAGAAACGACCAACAGGAGGATTTCAGAGAGGACTGGAGAGACTTGCATGAACTGATGCTGAGTGAAATCAGCAGAA
>JAJPUD010008926.1:0-11405 GCA_023553655.1 Myrmecobius fasciatus | reverse complement strand
GGTAGCAGTAAACTGGGAAAATATTTTTACATCCAAAGGTTCTGATAAAGGCCTCATTTCTAAAATATATCGGGAATTGACTCAAATATATAAGAATTCAAGCCATTCTCCAATGGATAAATGGTCAAAAGATATGAACAGACAATTTTTCAGACGAAGAAATTGAAACTATTTCTGGTCACATGAAAAGGTGCTCCAAGTCACTATTGATCAGAGAAATGCAAATTAAGACAACTCTGAGATACCACTACACACCTGTCAGATTGGCTAACATGACAGGAAATGATAATGATAACTGTTGGAGGGGATGTGGGAAAACTGTGACACTGATACATTGTTGGTGGAACTGTGAACAGATCCAACCATTCTGGAGAGCAATTTGGAGCTATGCCCAAAAAGTTATCAAACTGTGCATACCCTTTGACCCAGAAGTGTTTCTACTGGGCCTATATCCCAAAGAGATTTTAAAGGAGGGAAAGGGACCCACATGTGCACAAATGTTTGTTGCAGCCCTTTTTGTAGTGGCAAGAAACTGGAAATTGAAAGGATGCCCATCAACTGGAGAATGGCTGAATAAAGTATGATATATGAATGTTATGGAATATTATTGTTCTGTAAGAAACGACCAACAGGAGGATTTCAGAGAGGACTGGAGAGACTTGCATGAACTGATGCTGAGTGAAATCAGCAGAAGCAGGAGAACATTATACCCAGCAACAAGACTATACGATGATCAATTTTGATGGACATGGTTCTCTTCAACAATGATGTGATTCATACCAGTTCCTATTGTTCAGCGATGAAGATAGTCATATACATCCAGAGAGAGGCCTGTGGGAACTGAGTGTGAACCACAACACAGCATTTTAACGCTTTCTGTGAATATTTCCATGCATTTTGTTTTCCTTCTTAGGTTGTTTTTTTTTCTTCTTCTCTTTCTAGATCTGATGTTTCTTGTGCAGTAAGATAATTGTATAGATATGTATACATGTATTGTATTTGTCATATAATTTATCCTATTTAGCATGTATTAGATTACCTGTCATCTAGGGGTGGGGGGTGGGAGGAAGGAGGGGAAAAGCTTGGGAAAAAAAGTTTTTGCAAAGGTCAATGTAGAAAAATCACTCATATGTTTTGTAAATAAAAAGCTTTATTAAAAAAAAGAAAAGAAATTATTTTCTTTAAAAAAATCTAAAAACTATAACTTGAGGATCCATCCTCTACAGGCAGCAGAATAAATTGTATGTGATACTTTGCTTTGTATAAAATACTATAATTTTAAAAAATGAGTAAATAATCAATAAATACAATTGAGGAAAGGAAAAAAATTAAATTATTTTCTTCAATGAGCTTTTTTTTTTTTACCTGTTTTTCCATTTGCTCAATTTAGCTTTTTGAAGAGTTCTTTTCTTTAGTGAATTTTTAAAGCTCTTTTTTTCATTTCGCCTATTCTGCTTTTAAAGGAATTCTTTTATTCAATGAATTTTTTGTACCTCTTTTTCATTATTAGGGCAATTCTGATTTTTAAAGTAATATTTTCCTCAGTGGTTTTGTGTCTTTTTCTTTGTCAACCTAGCTTTTAATTATGCTTGCATTCTAATAGGGGAAACAACAAGCAAATAAAAATGTGCCTACATCATTAGTGTGAACATTTATGTATGTATGTTTATATTTAATAAATGATAGATAATAGCTCAGAGCCCAGTACATAGAGTGCCATGCCTGAAGTCAGAAAAAGCCACCTTTTGGGATTGAAATTTGGCCCCAAAAACTTACTGGTTATGTGACTCTGGGTAAGGCACTATTTTGCTTCCCTTTCCTCATCTCTAATATTATCTGGAGAATGAATTGGCAAACCACTCCATTATCTTTGCAAAGAAAATGCAAATGAGGTTACAAAGATGCAGAAGCAACAGCTTTAAAAGATAATCACAGGGTTTGTGGGGTGTCCAGGAAAGCTTTCCAGTGGAAATTGGGATTTGAGTTGAATCTTCAAGGAAGCCAGGAAAATCAAGAAACAAAAGTGAAGAGGGAAAGTTTCTCAGACATGGGGCATCAAAAAAGGGGAAATCCTGAGTCAAAAAATGAAATTGATGCATAGAAGAAGAAAGAAGAAAAGAGAAAAGAGAAAAAAAGAAGAAGAGGAGGAGGAGGAAAAAGAACAACAACAAGAAGAAGAACAAGAACAGGAAGAAAGAACAACAACAAGAACAAGAACAAGAAGGAAGAGGAAGAGGAGGAAGAAAGAAAGATGGAAAGAAGGAAAGGAACAAAGAAAGAAAAAAGAAAGGAAAGAAAAAAGAAGAAAAGAAGGAAAGAGAAAGAAAAAAGAAGGAAAGCAAAAAAGAGAGAAAAAGAAAAAAAGAAAAGAAAAACAAAGAAAAAAGGAAAGAAAGGAGGAAATAAAGAGAAATAAAGAAAGATAGAAAGTAAGAAAAAAGAAATAAAGTAAATTAGCTAGTGGTGCTGAATCATAAAGTATAAGAATAGAACCAAAAATGATTCCATCAACATTTGATATCAAAAACCTAAACAAAAATGAACAAACCAGGTCAAGGTCTTGTAAAGGACCAATTCTTATCTAAATTAGTATTTCCCCAAATGAAACTAGCTAGGAAGAACTCTAGCTGATATTTATATAGCACCCATTATGTGCCAGGTACTGTGCTAAAGATCCTTTTTACAAATAGTATATCATTTATCCACATAACTATCCTATTATCCCATTTTATGGCTGAGGAAAGTCCAAGTGAAATGACTTGTTCAGGTTACATTTAGTAAATGCCTGGGGCTTAATTTGAACTCAAGTATTCTAATCCAGGACCTTGCCCTGGCACCTTGTAAGGTCTCTAGAGATAGGATTACAGATCAACATGTTGCCCCTCCACCCTAAAAATTTCTGTGTTTGACCTTTCCTAAGGAAACAAAAACACAAACCATGCTGCCAAATAAAAACATGAAATATCTGTTAATATTCCAGATGCTAATAGGAAGAGAAATGAATGAGCACTTGATTGCTGCACCTATGTCTGTGTAATACTTGGTTGCCCAGTCTAAATCCCTTTCTTGGTCTCTACTGGTTTTAGCATTTCCTTTTCCCTCCTGAAAACAAGATTATATATGTATGTGTATTTATACACCCACTCTTCCACTGAAAAAAAAGGTTTAAATTACTGATTAAAATGGAATAGGGAGATTATCTGTGGATTTCACTTTACTATAGAATTTCTTCTCTAAATTGCTATGAACAACTTAAAGATATCCACAACGTCTTTAGCAATGTGACTGGCAACTTCAGCTCCCCACCAGTACTCCTGGTCATGCTGTTCTCTCACTAAGGATTTTCTGAACCTTTTGAAAAGTTCCCCATGGTTTCTCAAATTCACATGACAACTATGACAGGTTCTACCTCTTGACATAATCCCTTGCAACCTGTCTGTGACCTTGTTTACTTGACATTTCTTGATCAAAGTGATAGCATCTCTCACCTAGGGGATTCTCTAAGTCTTTCCAGGACAAGTTTCCAAAAGAGCAGATGTGAAAGTTTTGGGAGAAAAAAATGTGTATGTGTGTCCATGTGTGTATGTAAGTACACACAAATACATATGTAAGTATCAATATACATATGTATATATGTAAATGTGTAGCTGTCTTGAAAGAAAGAACTGATGTCCCAAAACAGACCAAAATATACTATTTTTTTTTGCTTTTTTTTGTTTCAATTTTCTTTCACAAAACAACTAATAAGGAAATGTTTAAATGACTGCATATGTAGAACCTACATCAGATTGTTTAGCATCTCAGGGAGTGGGGAGGAACGGGGATGAAAGACAGATTTTGGAACTTAAATTTTTTAAATGTTAATTTTTTTTTACATGTAATTGGGAGAAATATTATTTCAGAAAAGTTTCTATTGACTCTTTAGGAACCACAGAAGACTCAAAATACCAGAAAAGTGGGCTTCTTTTTGCTCTGGGATTATTGTCCTAGTTATAACTTTGAATGTTTCAGGCAGACCCAGAAGCTGGGTTTGAGATATATCACTCCCCTCCTGGGGAAGTGGACTCTAGTACTGTGCTAAGTTTTAGAAGTGCAAAGAAAGAAAAAAGAGAGACTCAACTTTTGAGGGGCTCATGGTCTGATGAGAGAGAGAGAACTTGTATACAAGGATGATGCTGGATAAATTGCATATACTCATCAGAGAGAAAGCACTAAGAGTAGAGGGGCTCTGAACATGCTTCTGATAGCAGGGGGTATTTTAAGTGGGATTTTTTTTTTTGCTTTTTGTTGAGGCAATTGGGGTTAAGTGACTTGCCCAGGGTCACACAGCTAGGGAATGTTAAGGGTCTGAGACCAGATTTGAACTCAGGTCCTCCTGACTTCAGGGCTGGTGTTCTATCCACTGCACCACCTAGCTGCCCCTTAACTGGGATTTTTAAAAGGTCAAGGAAGTTAGAAGGTAGAGATGAGAAACAGTAGAATTGGAGACCAGAGAGACAATGCTCACAGTCAGGAGCTGAAGGGTTTTGTGCGAAGAAGAGGAAGAGAACAGTCATTGCTTAAGTTGGCCAGTGCCATTGCATTGGAAAGTATTGATCAGATGAAAGCACAAATAGACAGTCAGATAGCAACAGGACCTGAAGGGCTTTGATAACCAAACAAAGAGTTTATATTTCATCCTGGAGATGATGGGGCATTAGGGGCACTGATTGAATAGAGTTCTGATATGGTCAGATTTGTGCTGTAAAAAAGACCAATTTGGAGAATTGACTGAAGTGGGGAGAGAGAGTACAGGAGTGAATTGTGGTGGCAGTGGAAAGGAAGAGAGAAGAAATGATGAGATAAAATTCAGATTTAGAAATGACTTAGGTTGGAGGAGGAGAATCAGCCACATAGAGGGCATTTGAACTTGTTCCTTGCTCTTTACTCAGAGTAGGTTCTACCTCCACCCTTCATAGATCATCTCTTCAATTATACACTAGACCTAGGACTGGAAACTGGCTATAAAACAGGAGAATTTCCAGTTGGTGCCTGTTGCTGCCCCCTCTTCTTGATCTTGGTACCTCCATTGGAGAGAAACCATGGGTCATTCTGGCCAAATACCATCTACAATGCTCTCCAAATCCCTGAACTAACCAAAGCTGGAAAAATCAATCCTTGATTCTTCTTGGATTTTCCTATCATAATTTGGTCTGGTGCATTTTGGAAGAGGTAGTATGCAGATGTTAAAAGTTTCTTCCTACTTCCTTCCATCTTGACAGTTCCTCTTATAGATTTCCTTATATTGTAACATATATCTAATGAGTTTACCAATAATCAATCCCTAATTAAATTAGTTTTTTCATGACAATAAGTGAGTGCATTACTACCTGAGCATAGAATATAAAGCTCATAATTATCAGAATAAAGGATGATGGAAAGAATATTACAAAAATAAACTATCTATTTGGATAGTGAAAACAAAAGGCTTTTTGGGGAAAAAAAGGAAGATTAGCTTAGGGATATTCAGAAACTGAAATATGGTCTTGTTATATTAATGTGTATATAATGAAGTTGACATTTATAATTAATCATAAAAATAAAGTTCAATGGGATTTAGCTCTATTGTGAAACTGGCATTAACAATTTCTTCTAACAATTTTTCTTTTTTCTTCCTTCTACAAAGCAAATATTTGATGTTCTTTAGGCTTTATTCCAGTTCACTTCACATTTCTTCCTAATATGCTGTTGAGATAATAATGCATCCAGGAGAATAGATTGTTGTTTCTTTCTTTCTTTCTTTCTTTTTTTTCCCCACCAATACACACTTTTTTTTCATCTGGGCCAAGTGACTTGATTCTTCCTAAGAAAGCACAGCTGCTATCTCAGTGGGGAGAGCCCTGGGCCTGGAGGCCTAAACTCAAGAAGATACAAATTCATTTTCTTTCTTTTTCTAAAATTTAATTTAATTTTTATTTATTTGTTTGTTTGTTTGTTTTGCTGAGACAATTGGGGTTAAGTGACTTGCCCAGGGTCACAACAAATTCATTTTCAAGCTCAGAGACACACTAAGTGTGCCACCTTGGGCACATCAACTTCTTACTGCCTTGGTTTCCTCAGCTGTGAAAAGGAATTATAATCATACTTTTCAGAATTTTTGGGTAGATGAAATGAAATAATATTTGTAAAGAGTGCTTAGCACAATGCCTGGCCCATAGCAACATACTCAGAGAACACAAATGGGTAGAACTTCCAGTTCTCCATAGACCTTTTACTAGAGTTCTTAAGAAGTTACCCTTTGGGTCACTATAGTTTTCCTTTGCCCTAATAGAATTGTTTGGGTCCACTTCTGAATACTTTGATTTGAAATCTTCTCTCCTAACTGTTTTACTAGAAAATAAAAAACAAACATAAAACAACCAAAAAAGGTTGAAAACTGGCTATATAAATAAAGCAATCATTTACTTGATTTTTTTTAATCCTAAGGAAATACTACTGCTTTGTGTGATTAAAAAACACAAAAACAATGCCATTTAGCAAAAAAAAAAAAAAAAAAGGAATGGGAAGAACTACTCAGCCAAAAAATTGTAATCAATTAATTTAATTACCAACTTTTCCCCACCCCAGATTTACTGGGAAGTGGGAGCATGGTCCAACTAGGTGAGCAGTAGGCTCATGTGGCTGTCTCCTCTGAAGCTTAGAATCAAGGGCCCTGCACTGGGGTCCAAACAAGCTTCTTATCTGCAGTTGGGCTCTCCCTTCCTCTGCCTGGCTCCAGCCACTCTCCAGTGCTTCTCTGAGAAACCTGAGCCATTGATTGCAATTAGATGCAGCAACAGAGCTGCTTAGTGTGAGGAACATTTACATTGGGCAAGAATCTGAAGTGCCATTTTCAATTCAATCCAACAAATGATTGCTTCAGCTTTTGGGTTGGGCTGCAAATAGTCTGTTACTATGATAGCAGGAGTGTAGAACAGGCATTTCCTCTGATATTTAGGGCTGGGATTTTCGGGTCTAGAGCAAGGATGTTCCAATATTCTAAACAAAAGGGATGCTCAGCTTTCCAATTTTAGGTGAATAAAAAAATTAGGACATTTAGTGGGAAATGTCCTCAGAGGTTTGGGAGAAACCTCAGAGTTGTCATCTTTTCCAATTTCCTCATTTTGCAAATGGCAAAACTGAGTCCCACTGAGGTTAAAGTGTCTCACAGAACCACAGAACTAGAATTTGAAGGAAGGAAACAAGACTTCATATGTCTGTGTGTGTGTGTATATATGTGTATATATATATGTATGTACATATATGTATATATAATGTATCAGACACTGTACTAAACACTTTATAAGCAATGTTGCACATGATGTTCACCACAACCCTGGGAGGTACATGTTATTATTATCCCCATTTTATAGTTGAGAAAGGAACTAGTTAAGCGACTTCCCAAGGATTACACAGCTAGTCAGTACCAGACAGGATCTGAACTCAAGTCTTTCTAATCACAGACCCAGTACTCCATCCACTATGCCATTTGACTGTCTAAGAGGACCTCAGCATCTATTTCACTCAATCTCTTCTTTTCATGACTCAGAAAACTTAATTCCAGAGACATTAAGTGACCCAATACTAGTGAAACCAGAATTAAAACTCAAGATTTGAGATTCCAAATTTAGTAGATTTTCTGATAAGGGAAAAACCAGGCTGTCTGATTGGAATTCCATGGTTCTTCCTCTTTAACATATTTTCACTCATCATTTTAAAAATATTTTTCTTCCAGTTCTGTTGTTATAATCTAAATTCCATTTCTGGTTAAGAAATTAGGAATACAGATACATAGAAATGGATGGATAGGTGGATGACAGACAGATACATCATATATATCAGTAATTAACTTTTTTTTTTTCTTTTTGCTGAGGCAATTGGGGTTAAGTGATTTGCCCAGGGTCACACAGCTAGGAAGTATTAAGTGTCTGAGACCAGATTTGAACTCAGGTCCTCCTGACTTCAGGGCTGCAGCAATTAGCTATTAACAATCCTAAAGCTTGCAAGAGGAGGAAGTTATACAATATCGAAAAAGAAGCAAAGGACATTCCCAGCCCCATACAGCTGTCTCTATTGTTGACTTTCTTACCGATTTCAAGGTCTCTGTTTCCACATTTTGTGGATATTCTGCATGGCGTCGGGAATCTAGATTCTTCCCTAACTCCCAGGCTGATTTCTCTATCTGGAGATTTCTCTCAGTACACACTGACACGCCAGTGGCCATTATTAGATGAAGAGATAAAGTCTTATGTTTAGGTCGCATCCTTCAGAAACTGCAAAGCTTACAGCCACAAAGTTATTTGTTCTCAAGGGGAAATGCAGTCAAAGGGCACCTAATCTGTGACATGCCAGGCTAAGCAAAGCGACAGAAAATGGAAGAGTAAGGGAGCCATTGAGTGTCAATTAAAAGAGAAATAGCAACATATGCCGGTCCTGGAGTTTCAACCTCTGGAAGCAGTTTCGCCTCCAGGTTCTGTTTAATTAAATCAGAACTATTGATGTCATTTCTAAGGCAACAATTATCGTGCACTATTTTGTGTATATGGCAAAGGGGTATAAGGCAGGGCTAGCCACTGTCTGCATAATTCAGCTGACTTCTTATTAACTGAAGCCTCCAGTCCACTTAATTAGAAGAAAACATTATGTTCTTGTTTGTCCCTTAAGGGAAGAACAAGATGTGCCTGAGATGCATATGATGCTATTTTCCCTGTCTCAGGTCACCCAGGTTTCTCCCTTTCCCTTTTGGCATTCCTGTACTGTTTACCTCATCTTCAAGGATGCAGAGGGGGTTGAATTAATGCTGGATTCCTGACCTTGAATTATCAATACTTAAGAAAAAGGATTTCTCTGTGTCTAGTTTGTTTATTCTTGAAAGAAAAGAGGGGGAAAGATTGACATTTCATAATATCTACTTTACAGGCAATAGATTAAAAATAGAGTGGAAGAATTAAAAAGATAAACACTTAAAGTCAGTGTAGACACAATGATAAATATATTTAATATACAATATCTAGAATACGCTTGATCCCTAAAAGGACATTATTATTATTATTATTTCCTAAATAGAACCTGAGAAAGGATAGAGGCAATATGGTCTGGAAAAGAAAAACTTAGTGTAAGTAGGCAAGACAATTGTTTTGTTGTTCTTCTGGTCTGAAAATGGTTGTGACCAGGAAATCATCATTTAAGCCCTTTGTGTCCCTCTTATTCCTTTTTTCCTTTTTAATAAAATAATGATTATAATATCTTACTTTTCCCGAGTCATTACATCATCAATCATGAAACCATCACTGCCAAAAACAGAACAAAACAAAACACAACAAACAACAACAACAACAAAGGCAGAAGAAGGAGTAAAATCAGATAGAGGGAAAATACTTTTATTTCTTTTCCAAATAATTTCAGTCCTCCTTATGAAGGAAAGGATTTGTATTGTTTTCCTGACTTTGTCACACCTGGGCTGAGAGGATTTATAAGTACTTTGTTACCTTGAAGTCTTTAAAATCATTCCCTGGCACACAGAGTAATGACTTTTATTAAGATTAAAGTAGTTTAAACAAATGTTCTTCATTGTCTTTATTCAGAAGATAATGAAGAGACTTTTAGAAAAAAAGTGCTCTTTTGATTTTCTTTGTTAAAGTCATAAATTTGAAAGAAAAAAAAAGAGGGCATGCATCCTAAATAAAAGCCAAATCCCACAATTCTGTGACAATGTAAGATAATAAAACTATGAAGTACTTCATTGTATGGCAATCTTACTTGTAAATTCAAGCTTGTATAATGGAAAAAATTGGGGGAAACCAATTTTGCATTCTTAGAGAATTATTAGGCATCTCAGAGTGTGCTTCATTAAATGTGATCTATTACTTAATTTCATGTTGTGGGAGTTGCAGTAAATGTGCTCCCATTTTGAGGGATTTTGAATCATTTCCTCCAATGGTAGCAGCTATGAGTTTTTAAAAATGATACCAGCCTTGATCAATCTCTGGAAGCTTCTACCAGGTTGGGAAGCATTTGAGTATTGTTCTGGTACCAGACTGATACAATCCGATAAGCAGTTTAGCCTGGGACTGAGCTATTCAAGGTCAGCAAATGGATATCTATGAAACTATATATATATATATATAATATGGACATTATTCATATGCAGCACACTTCCCCATTGGCAGTAGTAGAGAAAATAGATGAAAAGTTTGGAGGCTAAAAATGGAAGTTTTTGGACCCCCTACAAATTGAATGAACTCCTGGTAATTGAAATGGTATATTCTTGATAAGTTATCAGTTGAATTTATTAATGGGGAGCTGCAGGATACATTGAAAAGGACAGAAAATTTGGAATTTGGATTCATGGGCCAACCCTTACTCTCCTACTTCTTACCTGTGTAATACTAGCCAAAGCTCTATGCCTTCTTTTCTCACCTAAAAAATGAGGTTTAGGGGGCAGCTAGGTGGCGCAGTGGATAGAGCACCAGCCCTGAAGTCAGGAGGACCTGAGTTCAAATCTGGTCTCAGACACTTAACATTCCCTAGCTGTGTGACCCTGGGCAAGTCACTTAACCCCAATTGCCTCAGCGGAAAAAAAAAAAAAAATGAGGTTTAGAAAAGACGACTTCAGAAGGCCTTTTCATCTCTAAATCTATAATCCTATAGCTTGAATTCTGTCAATAATGGTATTCTTCCTATACATAAAGCCAGTCTTTTATTAAGGTCTCACAATATTCCTGACTCAAAAAAAGGTTAGGGAAACTAAGGGCTATTGAGGTTAAAAAAAGGGTGAGAAGAAAACAAGTGGTATTGATATTATTTACTCTCTTCCCCAGTCAGGAAGAAGCTATTATCAGATAATTCTATTGTCAGATAATTCCCTGACCATTTAGGAAACAACTCTTGAGCAATCCCCATTCTCCATCCCACCTCTGGATATTTTCATATTTATGAGATACTGATTAGGGATCTTTGGCCTGGTACAATCCACCAGACTTCAGACCACTCCCCAACCAGAACTTTCAAGTTTGGCCCCTCCCTTAGAGTTTCCATTTGCAATTGAGAAGCCCCAAGGCTATATTTCCCCTATACAATATCTGTTTATCTGGAAGATCTTTGGTAAAGATCTTATAGACTAAGCCCCCTAGAAAGTTACTCCCTCTCCTTCATAAAACCTTCCCTTTAATGGTGCTTTTGTCCTAACTCCAGCTAACTAGGGTTAGTCTCACCTTAGTCAATGGCTTTCTCCCACCTCATTGAGTACTTCCTTTCTCCTTGTTAATGGTGAATTGCCCAGGGGAACTTGTCTTTCCCCTAACTCCCAACTCTTTCAGGTTGGCCACTCCTAGTGCTTTCTCTCTCTCTCTCTCTCTCTCTCTCTCTCTCTCTCTCTCTCTCTCTCT
>JAJPUD010008925.1:21407-81362 GCA_023553655.1 Myrmecobius fasciatus | reverse complement strand
TTTAATTAGATCTATTTTTGCTTTTACTTGATCTGAGATAAGGATTGCTACCCCTGCTTTTTTTTGTTCACTTGAAGCATAAAAGATTCTGCTCCAGCCCTTTACCTTTACTCTGTATGTATCTCTATGTTTTAGATGTGTTTCTTGTAAACAACATATTTTAGGATTCTGGCTTTTAATCCAGTCTGCTATCCATTTCAGTTTTATGGGAGAGTTCATCCCGTTCACATTCACAGTTAAAATGACTATATCTATATTTCCTGCCATCTTATTTACCCAAAGTTATATTTTTTCTCTTCCCTTTCCCCTTGCTCCCTTCCCCCCTCCCCAGTATTTTGTTTTTGATGACAACCTCCCTCTAACAGTCCCTCCCTTTAGAACCCTCCCTCTTTTTTACACCTTTCCCCTAATCCTTCTATTAATTTATCTCTTTCTTTTCCTCCTTTCCCTCCTACTTCCCTATACAGAGGGCCAAGTTTTTCCCTGAAATCAAATGTGTCTGATATACTCTTTTAGAGTCTAATGAGAGTAAGATTTACACAATACTCATCACCCCCCTTCTTTCCCTCAATTATATTAGATTTGCTATGTCTCTTCATGAGACTTTGCCTTATTTTACCTCCTTTTTTTTTACTTTATTTTACCTCCTTTCCCCTCCACCACCTTTTTTTACAGTATGATATACCGTCCACCTCTAATTTCTTTTTGATTATTACCAAAGTAAAATCAAATTATACCCCCATTCTTTAAGGATACCCCTAGTAGAGATATAGTTCTCCAGAGTTCTTTCCTTTTTACCTTTTTATGCTTCTCTAGAGTTCTGTGTTTGGAGGTCAAATTTTTTTGTTCAGATATGGTCTTTTCATTAGAAATAGGTGAAATTCTCCTGTATCATTGAATGACCATCTTCTTCCCTGGAAGATGATGCTCATTCTAGCTGGATAGCTTATTTTTGGCTGTAATCCAAGTTCTTTTGCCTTTCAGAATATCTGATTCCAGGCCCTTTGCTCCTTCAATGTGGAAGTTGTAATTCTAATGACAGTTCCTCGGTATTTGAACTGTTTTTTTTTTTTTTTTTCCTAGCAGCTTGTAATATCTTTTCCTTGGTGCCATAGTCCTGAAATTTGGCAACGATATTCCTTGGGGTTTTAATTTTGGGGTCTCTTTCAGGAGGTGATCGGTGAATTCTTTCAATGCCAACTTTGCCTTCTGATTCTAAAACATCAGGGCAATTCTCTTTCATGATTTCCTGGAAGATAGCATCAAGTTTCTTTTTTTCATCGTGACTTTCAGGGAGTCCGATAATCCTTAGATTGTCTCTCCTGGATCTGTTTTCCAAGTCAGTTGTTTTTCCTAGGAGATATTTCATATTTTCTTCTATTTTTTCATTTTTTTTTTGTTTTTGTTTGAATGATTCTTGAAGTCTTATTGGGTCATTTATTTCAATTTGTTCAATTTTAATTTTTAAGGTATTATTTCCTTCAGTTATCTTTTTAGCTCCTTTTGTAACTGGCCAATTGAATTTTTTGGTTCATTGCATTCTTTTTCCATTTTGCCAATTTTATTTTTCAGTGAATTGTTGTCTTTTACCAATTCACTATCTTTATTTTCCAGTGAGTTGGCGACTTTTTCCAATTCACCAATTTTGTTTTTCAGTGAATTTTTGTCTTTTTCCAATTCACTAATTTTGTTTTTCAGTGAATTGTTGTCTTTTACCAATTCACTATTTTTATTTTCCAGTGAGTTGGCCACTTTTTCCAATTCACTAGACTTATTTTCCAGTTTTTCACATCTCTGTTGCAGGGCGATATTTCCTTCTTGCACTGTTCTCAATTTATTTCCTCAATCTTCTTCTAGCTCTCTTTTGAGATTCTTTATGAAATCTTCCAGGTAAGCCTTCTGAAAGGGAGACCAGTTTAAGTCCACCTTTGTGGCTTTATCTGGGATTGTTTTCAGAATCTCAGGATCTGGGGACTTCTCTAGTTTCTCTCCGTAAAAGCTGTCTATGGTGAGAGCTCTCTTCTTCTTGCTCATGATTTTCAGCAGAGGTATCAATCACCAGCAAGGAATTCTGCAGCAGCAGCAGGGATTTCAATTTGCCCTGGGGCAATTTGCAGAGTTGACTTCCGGTCTGGGGCTGATCTTGCTAGATCCGCACTAAGACCACACTTTCAGCTGCTCTCAATCCACCCTTTATCAAAGGTAGACCTGCCAAAGCACCTGCCCACAAGCAGAGCAAAGTGGCCCAGGTGTCTCCCAGGGACTTCCTGGCAGCCTAAAATCTTCTGGTCCTTCCCAGCCCCAGACTTGCACCCAGGCTACGCACTGGCGTCTGAGTGCTGGGAGCTGCTCGATCCCCTGCCTGTCCAAAACTGACCTTCTCTGGAGTTCTTTCAAAGTAGATATTTGATAGAAGTGTGTTGTAGTCCAAGTGTTTGATGGAGCCCTCTCTCTCGAACCAGTTAAGCTCAATTTGTCTGGGTCTGAGGGAAGGTCTCAGGAGGTCACAGAGAACGCTGTCTGCAGTTTGCCATCTTGGCTCCGCCCCAGCTCAATAATTCTCAAATTATCTTTTCTAAATATATTTTCCAGCTTGTTTTTTTTCCACAATGAGGTTGTTATGACCAGTACAACACAAATGGACTAGTAGTGGTTGAAAATGAAGAGACAGAGTTGCTGATAATTCAACAGAGCCATTTATTAAGAGAAATCATGTTGCTTATATATGTTAAAACCATATGTCATTATGAAAGACATTGTTCTGTGACCAACCCTTGTTTATGTTTTCTATGATCTAACCCCCTAAAGCATGTTGTTAGTTTCTAGGGATTCAGTCTTGTGTAAAGTACACAATGCCCCAATAATTGTGGCAGATCCTTATGTTTTCACAAGATTTCAAGCTTAAATACACCCTTGACTAATTTTAGGAAGAGGGGAACATCCCAGTTACAGAAATGTCTAGCTACCTGGGAGTTCTCTACATGAGGTATTTTATATTTTCTTCTATATGTTTTCATTCATTAAGGAATTATTTTCCCCAGTCAATTTTTGTTCTTCCTTTTCCAAGCTGTTAACTTCTTTCATATTTCTCATTTCCCTCCCCATGTCATTTTTGAGTTCTTCCAAGAAGGTAAGCTTTTAAGCTTGAAACCAATTCATATTTCTCTTTGAGTTTTGATTTTGTCTTCTTCTGAGTTGGTATTTTGATCTTCCCTGTCACAATAGTAGCTTTCTATGGTCAAGGGTTTTTTGTTTGTTTGTTTTTGTTTTTGTTTTTGTTTTTGTTTTGTATTGTTTTTGTTTTTACTATTGCTGTTTATTGTGGGTTTTATTTTTCTTTGCATATTTTGTGACTTTTAAACTTGAACTCTGCTCCTGGGGTACAAGACTGTCCCAAGATTTTTGTGCTGGGAAACAGAGTGCCTCTGGCTTTGAGGATTGGGGCCTCCAATGTTTGATGAGTTTTTTACCATGCTAGGGTAGACCAACCTGGTGGCACCTATTGTTGCTTGGTCTCTAGGATTGGAAATTGGCTTTCTGACCTGGCACTGAAGTCTTCCCAAACTACATTAAGCTAGAAAATTGTTTTATTCCATCTCTTCATATATTCTCTTATTCTAGAACCTTCTGAGGGAGACTGGGGAGAGCTAAGGCAACTTCCTTACTTCTTTGGCATCTTGGCTCCACTACTCAGGAATTCTATTTTTAGTGATATTCTGTGTCTCTTCTTTTCTTATTTTTTCAATTCTTGTTTTAAAGTAATTCTTTATTTCAATGATTTTTCCCCTTCAACCATTTCATCAATAATGCTTTTTAAGGTATTACTTTCTCCAATAATTTTTGTACCTCTTTAATCATGCTGTTTATTTGCTTTTCATGATTTTCTCTAATAACTTTTCTTTGTTTTCCCAATCTTTCCTCTACCATTCATCTCTTTCTTTAATACCTCCAGGAATTCCCTCCTATTAGGTTTTGTCTAATTTGTGTTTTTCTTTGCTTACAGTTATTTTCACATTGATATCTTCTGATTTTGCATATTGATTTTGTCTGCAACTATTATAGCTGTTTACAGTCAGGTTGTTGTTCTCTTCCTCCTCCTCCTCTTGCTTCTTTTTGTTATTTGCTCATTTTTCAGTCTATTTTGAACTCTATGCTAAAGTTGGACTTTGCTTACCTACAGTCAGTGAAGCATGACCACAAACTTAAAGCATTTTGGGGATTAATTCTGGGAGTTGGCAAATTTGGGGGGCTTCCAAGATGGTATTATAGAGCAAGAGGAGCAGATGCTGCTCTAGTCTTTGCCCCCAAAGCTCCCCTGTTTTCCTGCAGGCCCAAGTGCTATTCTTCCTCTCCTCTTTACTCCCTGTGAACATTCAAAAGGATCCCCTCCACCTGGAACTGTATATAGGCAATAGAATTAATTCTAAAGAGCTTCCAATCTTGCATTTAATACCAGTTTATATAATCTCTTTCTAATCAATTTTCCAACCCCTGCTTACTGTTTCTGGGCTAAGAGCTCCTGATGCTTCTATTGCTGTTACAAACACCTCTCAGACCCACTGTTGTTGTTATCACTGTATGTATTCTGGATACTATCAGGGTTTCAGAGACCTCTCCAGATGACCTCTAAATTGTCACAGGCTTACAAAACTTCTCATTATGACCTTTTGTTGGCTCTGCCAACTCCAAAGTTCAATTTAAGATATTATTTTGAGGTTTTTGGAGGGGAATGTTGAGACAGTTTGGTTAGGTTTCTGACTCCATTCTACTATCTAGCCTCTTCTAGAAGATCACATTCTGATGGGTTTGGATTTTTTTCCCATTACTTAATTTTGTTGCCTAAATTTCATTCATGGTAAATTAAACTTCTGTTCATAAAAAATGCTGTCTACATTTTTTTTCTTTTCATTACAAGAGCTATATCCTACTCTTGCATAAACCATTATACTATTGTAGAACTGTGTGTCTTAATAAGCATTGTTTTATCCATGTAAACAATGTTTTTAGCTTCAAGAATACGTTTGTTTATAAAAGTACAGACTTTTTTTTACCTTAAGCAAATGCAAGGAGATAGCCTTTGAACTTATTTTGGATAGTAACCACAAGGCATGGGATGCTGATACATCCCCACAAGTATATTCTGAGTGGTCAGGGTCTGAGCCAAGGCAATGCAGTCTTGAAACACCATCTAAAAGTTATCCCAAAGCCAAGTGACCTCAATCACCTGCTCTCCTTTGATTACCCTCAAGATCAGTGACTTCCATTCACTCAAGTCAACTCCAGTGAACTCAAGAGAGTTGTTGAATGCCATGATTGAAATAATGGCTATGAAGATGATGACTGCCTTACTATTCAATACCAAAATATTTATTAGCTGGCCCAATTTATCATGGCCCATTTCCATGGCTAAGAGAGAGATAAGTATTTAAAAATAATGTCGGAGGGGACATTGTAATGTGGTACCTTAAAAACCACAGAGCTCATTCAGCCAGATATGACAGATGGGGTACCCCATCAAATGATTTCCTGGGTTTTTAGACAAACAGAAAATGAAAAGACTGGATCAGGTGCATCTCAGAAGCATGCAAGATCATGAAAAGAAAATTAGGGATCACTCATTTCTCAGACTCAAAGTCAAGAAAAGTCTCCAACACATGTTCCAAAGTTAAATGCCAAGGAGACAAGATGGTCTCCCCGTTTAAGATGTCTAATTGGAGAAATGCTACTAATTAGGGAAAAGATCAGTTTGGGAGAGGAGAAGGGAGAATACCAAGGGAACCAGATTTATTTCACAATTCTACCACTGAGGTACTTTTTACCTGGTCCCTACCCTTTCAAAGCTATGAAGGCTCTTGTTCCCAAGTTCTTCTTGCTCTCAACATAGAAAAATAAAATTCTTTGCCAATTAACCTTTAATAGCACTGATATTTATCCAGGGCTTTGGGCTCCTTGGAAGAAGAGGTTCTATAATACATTTGCTATCTTGTATGCATTTATGTAGAAGATGACTTCCCCCAAATTCCAGCACCTTCAGGGAATTAAGCAAATAATGGAATCTCTCCAGGCAGAACTGTGAATAATGCTAGACAAGCAGTCTTGAAGAATCGAATATGTGGCAAGCCAAATTTGCTGCTTTACCATGAAAACTCTCCTTTCACTAGTCTCACAATCTGCTTTTCCTTGTTCTGCAAGCAGAGGAAAACAAGAGCCTTTATCATCCATTGCTGTCAGCCATTCAGAGGCTAATTGGACTGACTTTTCTTAAAAGCACATAAAGCTCAGATGGGACATTTCTGTGTGATACCAATAGAAACTACTAGCAGCTTTGATTCTACTGCCCACTTCACCCCCTCTGCCTCCCAACCAACACGTTTTAATTTACTGACCATTCTTGCCTCAGACTTCACACAATATACTCACTTTCTGATATCACATCTGCTGTAGAGCAATGGCGCAAAATTGCACATTTCTTAATATGCTGTATTCCCTCATGTTAATTCCAAGGAGGCAACGCGATGTTTTAATTTGCTTTGCGTTTTTCACAACATCATGTTTTATCCACAGTAGGTGTATAACAACTAGTTGTTATGAATTGATGAACACTTATGTTCTGGAAGTGCTGGTACAGCTACTCTTATTCTAGATAATCTATATTTTCAGTACAACTAGGACATGAAACACTTATTTCAGGGTCCACACAATTCATTGAATTATTTCCCTGGTTAATCCCTCAGAGAATTACCTCAGCTACATTTCTAAAGACCATTTATTAGAGTTAATGGAATGGTTTTGTTTCTAATTCATTCAGAGTAACATTTGATAGACCACATGCTTCAATGTGGTACTAATGAGCCTAAATAAGAGTTTATCAAATCAACCTGGTAGTGCACACTTTGCAATCTGCGACCATTTAGCCAGTGCTTTTCACCTTTCATTAAAAGACAATAACAAAGGAAATTATTTCATTTTTTAAAATTATTGTGATTAACTATTCCTCTGAGAGTTGGGGCTATTTGTCATTTAGGACTCTGTAGGTGTTTCTCTTATTGCTACTTTATGGCCTCAGTCGGGAAAAAATGATTTACAATTAATGTTCTTAGATGTAACTTTATCCTCTAGCAGTTACATAGCATCCTAGCCATGGTGAATATTTGAGAACATCCCAATCCAGTAAAAATGCAGTTTGGATATTTTTGACTGACTTTTTTTTTAACTTAGAGAAAATCCTTTTTTTCTAAAATGAACAAAAGCTTGATTTGGTAGAAACTAAGAAGATCAAGAGTTTTGGAGGTACTCAAATTTTTATCGAAGTTCTTCAGTTGGATGGAATACAAGTCAAGATTCATTTATAAAGACTCTTGCTTTCTCCAAACTTGTGAACGCCTTAAGATACTTTTTTTTTTCCATTTTATCTTTTGAGTTGAAATCTTCTGAACAGTAATACTAATTATCTTTACCACTATGCTCTGAATACAAAAAAGAGGTAAGGAAAACCTTCCTTATTTACTAGAGCTTACTTAGTTCTTTAACTTCACTTGCTTGTTGGCAATTCAATAATTCCAAAGGGACATGATGAAACAAATATTTGGGCCATGGATCCATGGTTTCTTCAGAATAGAATTGCTCTTATTGCTGGAGAGGAATTCCCTTCTGCTAATACAAATTGTTAACTTAAAATCTTGACCGTTTAACTTAGAATCTATGATTATTCCACTGCTGGTTTTAATAAAACGTTTGTGTTCTACATACATTATTCAGTTTGGTATCACAATATCTTACAAGGTAGTAGATTAAGTGCTCTTGTCCTATGAAAAGTGAGGAAACTGAGTCTTGGCAAAGATTATATAGTTATTAAGTGTCAGATGAAAGACTTGAATCTAAATTCTATAAGATTATTGATTATTAGTCTTATGAAGATCAGTGATTATTACAATACTCAGAAATTTGCACTTGTATAATGCCTTAATGTCTGCAAAGCCCTTAACCAAAGTTAACTAGAGGTTACTTCATTTTTTAAAGCTATAAAAAACACAAAGATCTTACTATCCCTATTTTTTTATGAGGTAATTTGAAAAAGGTCTGAGATGTTAAGAGATTTGTCCTGGTAATGTAGCATATAGTAAGGATCAAGATTCCAATATTCCCAATTAGAATTCCAAAATTTCATGTCACATTTTATCTCTTACTAGTGAATTTACCAATTAGAAGTAATGATGTATACAAAGTTTCTAATAAAAAGATTCCTTAAAAGTGCTTTGTTGCTAGTTTGTGAAAGTCCCTCTTTGGTCAAATACCAGGAATTCAAAAAATGATAAATATATGTAAATAGGAGAGAAAAGAGTAAAAGAATGAAAAAAGGGAAAAAATGGAAGAAAAATGAAAAAAGAGAAAATGAAAAATCAGACATTTTTTTTCTAAATATGTACTGTTTACATTATAATAGAGAGAAAAGATATTATTTTTTAAATCTTAAAAAACAATAAACCATAGTTATTTAAGAACAAAGAATTTAAAACAGTTTAGAATATCTTGAGGATGCTGTAATAAAAATTAAAATGGGAGCAGAAAAAATAAAGAAAATACATGAAAAAAAATGAACAATCCATTAAGAAAGAACCAGATTGTACAAGTAATTATTTGCAAACATGGGAGGAATGTAGAAATGGTACTAAGTATCACTTGAACTACACTTTCATCATAGTGGTCATAAAAGAAAGAATAATACAAACATATCCTCACACACATATACACACATGAAATTTTAATACAGAAGTACATTCAATTCAGCAGCGATATAGATAGGAATGAAGGCAGTTAGGAGATTCAATGGACACACTGCTTAGCCGACATTCTGGAAGACCTTAGTTCAAATTCAGTTACAGACATTCAATAGCTGGGCAAATCTATTCTTTGCTTTAATTCACTGAACAGGAACATGGTGAACCTCTCCAGTGTCTTTGCTAAGAAAATCCCAGAAGGTGTCACAAGGAGACAGACACAACTAAACAATTGAAAAACAATATAGATAAGAATAAGAAAAGAGAAAATGGAAATATAGAAAGAGGACAGTTTCAGGGAGAGATTAATCATAAGCAAAGAAAATCTTAAAGTTGGGCGGTAGATAATATCTAGAGAGAAAAGTAAAGAGAAAACAAGTACAAAACAAAAATGGAGGAAAATAATTAACCCTTATAAGTATAAATGTAAAGGGGATGAATTCACTGGTAAAAATGGAAGAAATTAGAAGAATGGATAAAAAAGGAAAATTCAGCAGAATACTATTTATAAGAAACTCATTTCAAACATAAAACTAAACATAATTAAAATAAGGGACTCAAGAAAAATAGATTGAACACTAAAAATGAGCAGAAGACAGCAATTATGATTTTAGATAAAATAAGACAAAAACTATAATCATTTAAAAAAGATAAACATGAAAAACACATTTTGCTGAAGATTTTGGGATTTTAGCAAGATTCTACCCAGAAGCAAACTCCTCTGAGGAGAGTTTTGTAGGAAACTAAACTTACAAAGATAACTGTGAAACAGAGGGGAGAGAGAATTGTGTTCCAGGACACCTTGTTTAAATGCATAAAGGGAACAGATTGAATCTTATGCTGAAGGAACTGCAAGGAGGACATTTTGACTAAAACTGAGATTTTAATAACATTAGCTTTAAATGTCAACCTGAGGAGTACTGCACGTTATTTTACAGACAAAAGGGAGTCTTGATGATTTTTTTAATTGGAGAGTAAATTGGTTAGATTTATGCTTTGCTTAGGTTATTTTGGCAGCTGAGTGGATAACAATTTGGAAAAAGAACAGTTCAATTAAAAAGCTATTACAACAGTCCAGGCAAGGGGTAAGTAGAGCCTCATGAGGCAATTAAGATAGAGGAAGGGATAAATGCAAGAGATGTTGTAGAGGCAGAATTATCAAATACCTGGAAAATAGATTAGGGAGTGTGAGAGTAGGAACAATTTGTAGATGCAGTATGGTAAAATAGAAAGGGCATTGGATTTGTGTAAGAGAACCTGGGTTCTGATCTCTATTCTGGTCCCTAGTACCTTTGGGACCTTTAGTAAGTTTTTAATTTTTACAAGCCTCAGTTTTGTGATCTGTAAAATAAATGAACGGAAACAAATGACTTCTAAGGTACATTCCAGATCCAATTCTATGATCTTATGAACCTGGATCAAGTGATATATTCTAGAAAATAGAACCAAAAGAAAAAAAATCAAAATGAAAGATCTTCTGACTCTCATCAAATGCATTAATTAGTTTTAGTACCATATTGCCAACATAATATGGAATAGAATACCTTCTGTTCATTAATTAATAATTCAATGTTATTTGGTGAAGGGAAATCTATTTTGTAAAGATACTTAGACTTTCCTTAGAAAACATCTGTTATGTCAAAATTCTATTTAAAATTTAAACAAAAAGATATACATAGATTAAAAAAATAGGAGAGTTTTAAGGGACGACCAATACAAGAGTGGCTTAATCATCTAAAAATTGTGTCAGGAAAGCTAAAACTTAGACTGTGCTATGACTAATGATGAAAATTAAGTTCAATAGAATGGACATTTTCAGTTATGTTAGAGCTGAGAACAAGTCCAAAGGGAAAACGCTTCTGCTCCCAATGAATAGCATGAAGATAATGTTTAACACAAGGAATAAAGAAATTATTTTGCTTCCATCAGAGTGACTTTCAGATTACGAAATATAAAGCAAAATCAATTGAAAGAAAACTGAGGAAGAACAAAAAGTCAAGCATATCAATGGATATTGTCAAAAATTATCCACGCATATATTTTGAAAAATAAAAAAGCATTAATAAAATAAAAAAATAAAAATGAAACTAACAGAATTTAGATTGCATTAATTGAAACCCAGTTTGAAAAATTGGGGCTAATATTGGGGCAATAATCGTCCTATTGAATTCTGGTTTACCCATTGAATAGCACTTTCATTTCAGACTTTAGGAAGGACAGTTATAATCTGGAGTGTCCTCAAAAAGAAAGTGACTAGATGGGAATGGAACTCAAAACAGGCTATAAGAATTAGTTAAAAGAATAGGAGATATTGTGTGTGATCTAAAATCTGTTACCTTACTCTGCAAGTCTGATACTGATTTTGACTGGAAGAAAGTGGAAGGAAAAAATCAGAGATTCAAGAGATAAAGGTAAGAAATGAGATAGGAAGTGCTAAAAGATAATGGTAAGTGAGTTGGAGACAAGCAGACTATAGAGGCGAAGGTGAGACTCTCCTTTTTATGAGGAGAAAAAGATTTAGGAGATACCTAATTTCTTTCTTCAAGTTGTTGATGAGTTGTGCTACAGAAAAGGATCTACACTTGTTCAGCTTATTCCAAAAACATCAAACTTAAGAGTAATTGATGACAGCTGCAGAAAGGTACCTATTGCTTCAGTACTAGGACATAAGCACTGGAAACCTTAAAGTTGAGCAACAGACTTCTGGAGGCAGTGGATTTTCCTTTTTGTGTGGGTGGTGTTTAGCTGAGACTGGATGACCATTTATTCAAGATGCCAAAGAAGGGGCGCTTTTCCAAATGTGGCTTGGACAAGTTGGCTTCAGTTCAGGGTTCTTTTTCTTTTTTTCTTTTCTTTTTGGACAATGGCATAGGAGTAAACACAATATTACATTGTAAATCCTGAAAAGAGAATGATCTTCTCAATAGTTGATTTATTTTCAATTTTTGAGCACTTGCTCACATCTTTCTCCTCTTTCTTAAATTTATCCTTGGCATAGAAATCAATAGTACACAGTTAGCAGGCATTACCTAAACACTGCAGCTCATGTTTTCTTGCAAAGCTTTACAGCATTCGTTATATATCTGATGGTGGGGATATGTAATCCCTCTATTTCATTTGAAACTCAAGTAACACATTTTCTCTGATAATGTCACAAAAGTCACTGGTAAGTTATGAATGGGGTTTGATCAAAACTGGTATCTCAGAATTGGAGAGTCTTAAAAATAATAGCTTCCTTGTCTTCCCTTAGCACCCAGTATGAAGTGAATTCCTCACATCATAGGGCAGCTTTTTGTCTATACTCTACATGTGATGGCCTGCTGAAATATACAGTGAATTATTTTTAACTCACCTAGGACACCTGCTTTATATTAGTCACCTCATTATCACTATATGTTTTACAGAGTTTAATGGACACATGGCTCCATGTGAGATGTGTTACAGGGCTAGATGCATTACACCATCCTCTTATCCCCGCAGGAGACTATCAAACAGGCTGTCAAATGAACTTCCCAATGAAGATTCCTCTGACTTAATAGGCAATTACCCTTGTTGTTGTTGTCAGTAATGTTACTAGGATTTGTTCACATCCATTCCCTCTATAGCTTTCTCAATCACACACTTCATCCATGCCTTCACTATTCCTCCACTGTAATATGTCCTAACTAATGATAAAAATAAGAATAAGAATTTATTCAAAACTGTATGAAACTTTATTTCATAAGAATGAACCATTCATGCTTTTAAAAAATAAAAAAATATTCATGCATGTTTTCAAAATAAAAAAACAATAAAAAATGAAAAAATTGAACCATTCAGTGATTTACAAATTACTTTACATATGTTCACTCCTTTTATCCTTACAACAACCATGTATGGTAGATGCTATTAAGATCTCCATTTACAAATGAGGAAAATGAGTCAGAGAGATTAAATGATTTGCCAAGACTCATATGGCTATAAGTTCCCAAGTCCACATTTGAACTCAAGTCTTGTTGATGCTAGAATCAGTACTCTTTGCACCATATAAACTAGCTCCCTCATAGTTACCAGTTTAATCTTCCAAATGAACCAATGTGATTGCCATACTGACTGCTTCTGTGGATGCTGGCAGCTACGTGAAAAAGTCATTGTTGGTTGACAATCTGCACAGAATCATGTCTCCCTCTATCGAAGGTGTTCATCTTTTTTTGATTTCTAGAATATCCATCACCTTGCCATTTTTTGCCTATTAACTTTCTGTACACCTGTCAAAGGTCAGATGGAGGATCTTCCATGAAGTCCTCCTTGATTCCTTCCCCTCCTTGGAAGCAATCTCTTTTTTTCTATTTTTTGTTGTTGTTGTTGTTGTTGTTGCCTTTGTGTATATTGTTCATATTTTTATTTGTACGTGAAATAAATTATATCATCCCAATAGATTAAGCTATTAACAGCAGGAATATCCCTTTCTTTTTTATTTCCTCTAGTAATTAGCATGTTAGTGAACAGAAAGTGTGTTTAACCACAGTTCTTTGGAAAAGGGAATAATAATTACTCAGCATGTTTATACATTACATTTTGTAAAACTTTCTTATCATAACAACCTACTGGGATAGATAATAAACATTATAACCATTCCTCCTTTCTGTATAAACCGAGGCTCTGTAAGACTGAGTAACTTATCCAGTATCACATAGTAAGTGTCAAAGTGTCAAAGCTGAGGATGAGAGCTATACATCTAACTCCAACCCAAGGATTCTTTCCCATCAAAACTCAATGTCTGCCCACCACCAAAAACTGGTCCAGTGAATCATATAACACATTATTCAGTTTAATTCAACTAGCATTTATCAAATGTCTTCTCTCTACCCTCTACTATGTAGTTCTGAGGATACCCCCCCAAAAGATATGAAAATAGTTCCTAACTTAAAGGCATGTGTGATGAGCAATAATTCTACTGGATAATCAACAAATTGATTCTATACGCAATCAACTCAATTCTTATCTCTTTCAGAAATGCATTTTAATGATTCATGAGAACAGAAAATCAAAAATTCTAGAGCTCACAGATACCAGATTCTATTTCCTCTATGACTTTTCAAAGTAGTATAAGAAATTCTTAGAGGTTAAAGCAGGGGTTGCAGGTATAAGATGAAGCACATACACAATGTGTTCCTACACTAGGCTACTCCCCAGAGGAGGTCTGGTATTCATATATATAGTCTTCAAACTATTTTGATTACAATAAAATATTATTGATTATATACACCCAATTTGTACATATTTACATATGTATTAATTATATATGTGTCTGTGATAATGATTGAATACATAATAAAACATATAAAAGGTAAAATGTTGCAATGTGCCAAAATGAATATAAATTGAATTTATAGAGTAAGGGAGTGGCTTTATATATATATATATATATATACACATATGTATAAATAAAAAATATGTATATATATATATGCTTTTCATAACAATTTGCAAAGATTGCAAAAATTCCAAAATGATTTGGAATGAAATAAGATTTGAACTAGAGCCTACTGTAGTCATCTAAACAAGAAGTGAGTACTTGAACCATGTGAGAAGGGGAAAGGGAAAAGATGCAAAAGATGTTGTGCAGGCAGAAATGGCAAAATTTCACAATTATTTTAATATGTCATGATGTAAAAAAATAAAAGAAAATTAGAGGCAGGAAGGGTGAAGAATCAGAAATGGAAATGAGGTTTTGAGCCTGAGATATAGAAGGATGCTGTTAACTTTAAGAGAAAGAGGGAATATTGGAAGAAGAGTAGATCAGAAAGGAATGTAATATGATGAGAACAGTATCCATCCAACCCTGCTTATCCTCTGTGAATTACTCTATTTCATTAAAATTGAAGACAGGGAAACTGGAATTTTTATTCATTGATCCCTTTCTGGTGGAGCTTCATGGACAAATCCTTATCCCGTCAGACGATGATCTACCTTCATTTTGCGGAATTTTCCCAGAGGGGATATGTGGGGCAGCATGTATTGGGGTGAGGCCTGATAGCATCCAAAAAAGCATCTGTGCATGTGCTGTTGTGTGATCTAACATCGGTAAGGTTATAACTGTCCTGCAGGTCTGATGCTGATTTTGACTGGGGAAAAGTGGAGGGAAAGACTCAGAGGTTCCAGAGACAAAGGGAAGACATGGGATAAGGATTGCTGATAGAGAATGGTAGATGAGTTGAAGGCAAGCTGGCAATGGATGAGAAGGTGAGATGGAACCCTTTTACAAAGATCCTGTACACTTGATCACATCCCTTGAAATTTGGTCTTCCCCACCATTTTGTTGACTGCCAATCTATAAAATAGAACCCCTCCAAGTAATACTATTCCATGCATATATACATGGTGGTAGAAAAAAAAGAGATCAAGTATATTCATTCCAGTCCTCAATACAAATCAGAAAAACATAAAAAGTAATTTCCTAGTTTAAAAAGGATAACTGAGAGGAAGTTGTTAAAAAACATTTCAAACACAGTTTATCATGAAACAACTAAAAATAGCATGTAAACCCGATTTAATTACTAAAAAGATTAACAAGAGCAAATTATTGGTTGAGAAGTAGAAAATTAAGATGACAGAATACAGGCAAGAGTTAAATTATAAGAGAAATAAATAAAAAAATAAACTAAAAAAGAAGTTATAGCTATTATGATGCTCAAAATTCACATTACTCCAAATCTTCTCTTCCTGGGAGTTATATAGCATTAACATTATAAACCATAGATGAAAAATCATTCTTTTAAAAAAGACACTCTTTGGACATAGAACATAGTTTAGCCTCTAGCTTCCATCCTCCACTGTTGCATAGTTACAATTTATAGTAAGACATCCCTCATGAGTTATCCTGGTGCTTACCTGGAAGGCAGAAAACCAGGGTTCCAGTTTCAGTTCCATCACTTTCTTGCTATGTGACTCTAGGCCATCACTTGATTTCACCAAGTCTCAGTTGCCTCATCTATAAAAAGGAACAAAAATGTTTGCACTATTGGTCTCATAGGGTTTAGTGGGGATTAAAGTATTTTATAAATATTAAAACATAATAGTCATTCCTATAAGTCAAAATGGACATGCAACACTCCCCACAGACATTATGATTTTATATACTATGATATTTTATGTATAAAATATATATTTTATATACAGTTTGCTTTCCTGTTCAGGTGACTCTGGTACTATCATTCTTGTCCCTTTGGGAAATGACTAGCCCTTCTCTTTACCCTCTGTATCTTGGAAGAAACTCCTTGGGAGCTGGCTGCTGCTTCCAAAGATCTAGGCTGGCAGGGATTTTGCCTTTGCCTCCCTGGCCTTCTGAGCACCAGAGGCACACTGAATCTGCCCAACGCTTTGGTATCTCAGCAGTTTTAGGGCACGTCTCTCTAATTTAGGCTTCATTATAGCCTTCAAGTTTTCTCCTAACCCAGTGGGCTTAGAGCCAAGAATACTGGACTTGAGGTGAGGATAGCACATAGTAGGCACTTTAAAATGCTCACTGACTGAGCATCTTCTGAGTCTCCAAATGATCAAACATCCAAGATTTCCAGCTTTGGGACCTTATCTACTCCAGAATACTTTCATTTCTTTTCTTTCTCAGTGTCCCACTGTTCCTTCAATCTTGCTTTCCCTTAGAATTGCACCTGCTTTAAGGTCACAGAATCAATGCTCAGGTTTTTGGACCATAACCTTTTCGCCATCTACTTCCCATTCTTAGTGTCAACCACCTATGACCAATTCTACGAATGAAGCTTCTGTCTGGGCCTCTTGCTTCACCTAATGCTCCTTTTACTTGAAGGTAAAAATGGGAGACAAGACTGCTTGAGTTTGGGGTTTGTATATGAATCCCCAAATGTTGGCGAACTAAGGATAAGTTCTCCAGAACACTGATTTCTCCATTCTAAGACTACATTGTTTAACATCAATGACTGTTGAACAACTATACCTTTTTTCTTTTTTTTTTTTTAATTTAGAGGATATTAGCTGCTTTGTAAAATTGATATTAAGCAATTAGGAATACAAACACAAGTTGGTGTTCAGAACCCCCACTTAAGAGCATTAATAACTTGACTCTTTTGCCAAAATTAAATTTGCATTTATCTCACTAAAGCCTTGGTTCAGGTCTTTATGGGAAAGGCCTAAAATCAACTTACATGAAATATTAGATCAAGAAATGAATAGAGTATGTAACCATAGAGAAGTAAATTTGAAGAACAAGCAGTCATTTCTTGCAACTTCCCACAGTCTTTGGCAGCAGTAGGTATAACCACTTTCTAAATCAAGGTTTCTGCTTTGAGGTAACAGTGGCTGATGAGCCTGCTAATTTACTCCAATTCTGCTCACTTATATTTTCTCCTTCTTTCTGCTCTTGGGCAGGAATGGAAAGATTGACTCCATTGCTGCAAGTCACATTGCAGAATAAGCCTTTCTATGTTCCTAATATGTGCCAGGTCCCATGCTGAACTTGGAATCAAGAGGACCCAGGTTTAAATCCAGATTGAAGCAGTAGGAGTATGAGCTTGGATACATTATTTAGTCTTTCTGTGCCTTCATTTCCTTACATATATAAAATGAGGGTTAGCATTAGAATCAGGGAGTCTACTTTTTTGTGTGTCACAGATTCCTTTGGCCATCTGGAGAAGTCTACAGACATCTTCTGAGAATAATGTTGTGAAATGTATAAAGCACATAGGATTATGAAGAAATCAACTATAAATTGATTCAGTTAACTATAAACTGATTAAGTTCACAGATTGACTATCGTATAGCTTGCCTTCTCAGTGGATGGGAGAGGGGCAGGAGGAAGGGAGAAAATTTTGAACTCAAAATTTTTTTAAGATGGATATTTGGAAAGTTTATTTATAATGGAGAAATATATAATGAAATAAATTAAGAAAAATAGTTTTTTTAAAAAAAATTAATAGATCCCATGTTTAATTAAATCCTAATGAGCTAAATTCTAACATTAAGTCCAGCTTTACACATATGATACTCTCATACCTCCTACTTTAGAAATGAGAAAGCTGAGGCCCAGAATAGTTAAGTGATTTACATGAAATATATGCAACAAATACAATATTATATAATGTTATAAGATGTTAATAACCCTTTCCTGGACATATAAATGCCAGTCCCCTTTTCTTCTTCTCACATAATCTATTAAGTAACAAAGTCTAGATTCCATATCAAGATTTATGGGTCTCCATTCATCATTGCTACCAAAATTCACTTCAACATCTGAATCAGATAGTGTGTATGTGTGAGTGTGTGTGTGTTTGTGTGTGTGTGTGTGTGTGTGTGTGTGTGTGTGTGTGTGTGTACGCTTTCATAGAGCTTGCACTATTGATAGGGAGAAAACCCTGCCATCATGGCAACAAATAATTTTCTTCTCTGGCTCCTAGAAGGTCACTTTTACTCTATATACAGTAAGCTGGTTCACTCCATATATTATTGAAAAGGTCCAATCAGAATAACTCACTTATTATTATAACTTGATACATCATATTATATGTCATCTCCTTATTCCACTGAAAAATACATGCCTAAGCTAAGGAATAATCAATCACTGAAGCAAGATAAAATAGCTAGTCATGAGACAGAATTTAAAAAGTCTATTTGTGTGGGGGGGGATTAAATGAACACACATTCAGAGTACACAGTGTGGTCATTTTAATTTATTAACCTGAACAGTTTATGGGCAAATGCACAGTGCCATGATTCAGCTTTCCTGGCTCTTCTATTGCACTCTCTGTCTTTTCTAAATAAAACCCAAATACTAGAAGAAAATTTGTTAGTATCAATAGGGGAAAATATAATGACATCCTCTTTCCTTTAGGACTACTAGCCAATAAGTAAGGGTAAACAGGTGTTAGTCAGCCAAGAGCTTCCCAATGCAAGAGGACATTCATACTGGGATGCTGCTGCATTATTGATTTTAGGAAAAATTATATGGCTTAAGAGTGACTTCCAATTGCCTTAACACTCAATTTTGCAGGATGTCAACTCAGGAACATTCTGGTTGTAGGCATTTCCCACTTGGACCATTTGTAAAAACCTCACTGGGTATAATATCATTTATTAAAATTATTTTTATTTCTCAATGGGGTTTCCCCTCCTAAGGGAAATAAATCCCTTAAAAAAGCAAAAACAAATGAAATGATAACAATAATAACCATCTCACAAACTAGCCAATCTCCCAAGTCAGACATTATAAGCAATTTTCTACATGCATAATTCCTTACTTTGACAAAAGAGGGAGAAAAATCCATTTCCATTTCTCTTATTTGAATTAAAGATTGATAATAATTTCACAGAATTCATTTTCATTTTTTCCTGCTTTTCTTCCTATTTCTATTTTTCTACTTGCTTGGTATGCTATTTTCTCAGTTGCTCATTCTTCCCTTCATATATAAATTTATCCATTTTCTCTGTATTCTTCATATTTAAGACTTGTATTAGAGACAGGTAGGTTTGCCTACTTAAATTTCTAGAAAAGACCTCAGAGAAAAGCTACTGCTAAAATATCTCCTTCAAAATTTATGAAATTATACTTGCTATCATAGAAGTTTTTACTTAGAAGCAATCTCAGAAGGCAGTTCCCATATTATATCTAAGGAATTAATTTTTCCATTCTTTGGAATTATGCTGTTATCTCCCAACAAATGAGAAAATATAGGCCCACCCATTGTCCATGGGACAAGAAGCAATATAATTCTGCATAATCCTGGACAAATTTCATTTTCTTTGTATGTAATATCAGCTAATGGATTTGCCTAGTGTTACAAAGTAGTGGGAGACAGAGCTTGTACTTCAACTTTGATAAAATGATTGCAATACTTTTCCATCACTTGTGTCACCAAATCAAAGAACATGTCAACAAAACCTCATCAAAACTAAAGGAAATAATCTTAACATCATGAGTGACAACAAATGTATAGCACAAATGATCCATTCATATCTGTGATACTCTACAAGTATAAGAAAAAGGATTCTGACACTTCCACAAAGTTGTCTATTGAGGACTTATGGAAAAAATTCCATATGGATCACATAGTATGAAATGGTATAGTGGTAATGATAGATAGAATAACCCAAGTGACAAGATTACATTTTTCAAAGCACAAAAGTAATATCCTCCTTAGATATTTCTCATGAGCCAAGTTTCTAAATATGAACAGAAAGATCATTGGGTAAATGTGAAAAGAAAGATCATTTCTAAATGTGAAAAGAAAGATCATTGAACATGGAAATATAAACATAAATATAAAACACTGTAACAAGATGCTTCCTAAAGATAAATTACATATATATATATATGTGTATATATATATATATATAATATATATTTGTCATTGTCTTTTTAGCAATAATCCTTCAAATATATGAAAAACAAATCCATGCTAACCTTATCTTTATTTAAACTTATTTTAATCATCTATCATACTCTGAATCATAAAATGCAAGATATAACTATATTACACAATTCAGATATTTAATGCATTTGAAAATCTATCAGATTGAGAAGTATCAGTCAACAATATTTCATATTGAAATGAATTTCGGATTCCAAATAAAATTGAACTCCAGTTCCCCAAAGATTATTAAATAGCTTTTATAAATATTTGTACTAAAACTTATTAAATTTAATAAAATATTATGTACTTGCTTAACCTGAAAAGTAAAAAATTACATTAAATAAAGAAATATTGATCAGAAAATCATTTTTATCTTTGTGCTTTGTTCAGTCTATTGGAATGTAATTTTTAAATTAAGCTTTATATACTTTTGATATTTCATTAAAAAATTAAAGATATATCATGTAGGATGTTTCCACCTTAATATAACTTGCAAATAAGCACACTATCAAAACTTGTGTAAAAGTCAAACGTTACTTAAAAAAAAAAAATCCATCATCAACCAGAGGTGCTATAACTGGAACAGTTCCAACATGGCATGATTAAAATTTTTGCTGATTTAATTTTAACCTTTAATTTAGGATCTTTATATTTAAGGAATTCTCTTATGTCATGAGTTGCTATTTATATTCTCTTTTGAACTGATTTTTCCTTTGATCACTAATTCTATAGAGAGCAATATTCAACTCTGCTTATGTAGAAACTGTTTATATTATATTAAACATCTGGATAGGCTGGAAGGGAAGTTAGTGGACAGAAAGAACATCAAAAGAAAACTAAATATGTAGCATCCTTAAAAATTCAAACCCATGAAACAATGAAAAATTAATTGAGCGAAGCCAAGAGCACATTATAGATAGGAACATAAATATTATTTTAAAAACAGCTTTGATTGACTAAGTCATTTTGAATATTACCAATACTCAAATCAACTATAAGTGAGTGACCTATGAAGGAAAATGTTAACCATATCTAGAAAAATAGAAACATTAAAATATAGAATGGTTTTATACACACATACATATTTACATCTAATGTAGCATTCTTTAAGATGAGGTAGGAAGGGTAGGAGGAAAAAGTTAAAAATGCACATTAGAAAACAAATGAAAGTACAGAAAGGCAGGGTAGCTTTGAAAACAATGTATAGCATTTATTATATATTAAAAAAATAAACTGAAAGAAAAATTCATAATTTTCTATTGAATCCTCTTTTTATGTTGTGTACATATAAATATGTTTTTTTCTTTTTTGTATTTAAGTTCAGAAGGAATGAAACAAACTGAAAAATGAAACAATCTTTGCAATCAATTACTTTTTTTTTAATCAATCAACCATTTACTAAACACTTAACAAGTTTCAAAGCCTGTGAAAATACTGGGCATGCTGAGCTAAATTAAAACAGCAGAAATGGAATCAGGGCACATGTGGAGGGGTGCACTAGGCCTGAAGAAAGTGGTCTGGCATCCATCTTTTGACAATTCTGCCCCCCTGAAAGTCTGAGGGACTCAAAAGTCAGAGACAAGTGAATTCCCCAATGTAAAGAAGCCTGAAAGATCTTGGAGATCTGCCATCTGGAGCATGTGTCATCAAAGAAACAGTCAGAAAATGAACAATAGGGGGACATATGGAAAAACAGAAACTAAATTATACTAAACTAGTGAAGACCTCAGGAGGAAAAAAAAAGTTATTATGAACAGATAGATCAAACAGAAAAGCCAAGACTACTCAATGACAGGACACATCTCTAAACATTTTTGCAAGACAGAGGAAATTGAATCAATACCTGATGAGACAGAGAACCATATGGATTTCCAAAACAATATATTCAACTGTGGCGGGATATTCCCAAATGATTCAAGAGAGAAATAATCTTCTTAAAAGAAGGTAAAAGGGATCAAACAGCAGACTTCGTAGCTTATAGAGCATATAAAATAAGCAGAATATTTTTTAGATTAAAAAAAATTACTTAAATCCAGGTTCATAATGATCAATCTCCTCAAAGAAGGAAAAGAGATAAGTAATGGGGACTTCAAACATATGGAAGAGAAGAATAATCTGAAAAAAAGAGAAGCAAAATGAAGTTTGTGAAAAGAACATTCACTCTCCATATAAGCAGAGCCCATTGATCTACTTACTAGACAGGTTGATAGGAAGTCAGAAAAGGATCATAGACCTTCAGAAATAATGCAACCTAAAGAATATGAATTTCAAGATATAGCAATAATAATATAAGTCATGTTGGGGACAGTTAGGTAGCAAAGTAGATGGAGCACTGGTCTTAAAATGAGGAATACCCAGGTCTTACTAACTGTGTGAGCAAGTTTCTTTTAAATCTTTTTTTTTTTTCCTTTTGAGAAGTAATTGGGGTTAAATGACTTGCGCAGAATCACAGAGCTTTTAAGTGTTGAGTGTCTGAGGCTTGTTTTGAATTCAAGTTGTTCTGACTCCATTGCCATCTAGGTGCCTCATCTGTTAAGTTTCTTAGCCTCTATTTGCCTCAGTTTCCTCATCTGTAAAATGCAGATAGTAGGAGTCCCTATGTCCCAAGATTTGCATGGAGATAAAATGAAATAACAATTGTTAAGTGCTTAACACAGTACCTGGCATATAATAAATGCTGTGTGTCTGTTAGATACTATTTTTATCATCATCCTCGTCCTTCTCATTCTTCTTATCATTATTATTATTGTCCCTTTTTGCTAGCTCAGACATAGTATGTTCTCTAAAATTAGGCTTTCAAGTACCTCTCATCCATTGTTTGCATACCACTCATTCCATTTTAAAACATGATTATTAATTACAGTATGATTTTATATTTTATCTAATCACTTATAGTATCCAATGTCCCTTAGAAAGAACACATCCCTAGGTGATAATGAGGAAATAAATACTCAAACCTCTTATTCTGTTATTCAAGAATCTCTAGAGTCTGAATCCATTTCCACCTTCTTTTGTATGGCACTGTCAAAATTTGACTATTTAGCGGGGCATGTTGGAAAGAGAGTGAGATTTAGTCTCAGAGGATCTCAGTCGCCCCTCCTCCCTAATCCCTTAAATAATCTTGGCCAAATCATCTAACCATTCTAGCTTTCGTATTTTCCATATTTATGAAATGAGGGGGTTGGCATAGATGGTCTAATTAAAGCCACTTTCTTATCTAATTTTTAATCCTATGCTTCAGAATAAAACAGAATACACTTCCCTGAAATGCTGTTGCCCCTTCTCTGAGTTTTACTGGTCATTCAAGAGTTATTTAACGACAAATCTTCCATGAAAACTATATCTCTATTCTTTCCTCGGTTTTTATCCATCATACTCATCTACCCAGTATCTTAGATTGATAATTATAGTGCTTTTATATATTCCTTATCTCCCCATTAGCCACAAGACCCTTAACTTAGAAACCATTTTAACCCTTTTTTAATCCCCATCACTTTGTGCTCAATACTCAGTAAACATTTGATTGTTTTCTGAAAGCAATAATAGTGTCTGGATATGAATATCTTAACTATTAATCAGGTCCCTTTGAGAATTTATGATTCAAGGCAAACATATTGAATAGAAGCCATTTCCAAATGTTTACTCTTCCCAGTTCTTGTCACATTTTTCTGTCTGCAAGTTTAAAAGCAAAAAATAATAAAATAATAAACTAATAGACATATCTCCCCCCATCACATTTCTGCCACACTCCCCACTAGTTTCTTATTAGCAGGGAAACAGAGCCTTAATTTAGAAAGGCCAAGGTCACCTCCGACATCCTGGGCCCATCACTAGTCATCTGGACTTATGTTTTATCTGTGGACTTTGATGACTGGAGCAGAGGGAGGGTGATACCTTGGCACAGATCTCCCTCCCTTAAATCCAATTCAGCAAATCAAGACATCACTCTAATAATGTCATTGGTACTTCTTGAGACTGAAAGATCAATGATGATGGAAATGGACTTCTTTTTGACATGTTCACATCCACAGCCTGAGAACACATAGACTGTTAATTTCCAAAATTTCTGAAAAAAAACAGAACAGCTTCAGCCTGGCTTTCAGGATTTTTCAAAGTACTTTTACTTTTACCCAAACCTTTCTCCTTTCCCCCCAAAAAAAAAAAAGATAGATTTCCATTTTTTGAGATCTGTCCAGATGTTCTTAAATAGCTTATTTTTGTGACAGGGACTGCTCTAGAGGTACAAAGAGCTACATGTCTTTTCTGATCTACCCTATCTCCTTAATATCCAGTGCAGTGCCTAATGCATATTAGCAGATGCTTAATAAATGCATGTTGATGGATCGATCAACCTTTACTGGAAGAACTTCTGAATGACCTTTGCCAAACTCCTCCTAATCACACACCCTCACCCAGTACCTAACACTAGCAACCTCATACAGGACTCTGCAAAGTAGATTCTTCTGTTACAACTTATAAACGGCACAATCCCTTCGGCTATCTGATAAAATTTTAATCTTTCTGCCCTTCTTTTTATAAACCTCACCAAGAAAGATGCCTCAACAGCATCTTACTCAGTATTTTTCCCCTGCTTCTGCACCTTGCCTCCATTTAGTCCCTTATCTTCATTCTCCACTTTTCTCAAGTTTTCTTGAAACCCCTTTTTTGTCCCTTCTCTTCTCCCTTCCCCCCCAACATTTTACTACATTCAAATGTGTTTCATCAAGTTTTGCATCTTCTCAGTAATTTTCCGAGACATATTGCATTATCTCAACCTACCCTTTGTCTTCTTTAAATGTTCTTGTCCCTTATCATTCAATCCCCTCAATGTCATCAGCACTTGTGCTTCGCTTGTCTTGATTATTTGATCTCAGTTGACAGAAAGGATGAGCTGCTATTTATTAGATTTACTCGGTAGGCCCTGTAGTTGCTAGGTGATACCTCCCAGCCCCTGGCATAAATACTTAATAATCTTAAGATTAAATTTTTCTTGTTACTTTTCCATTAAACAGTGAAAGGCACCTAGACTAGGGCGATTTAAACTGCATTATAACACTCCTTGGATTAAAGGACCATTCTGATTGGCCCACAGATTAATGTAAAGGGATAGATTAATTTATGTGAATTACTGAGTTGAGCTGAAACGGCTGTTCGGTGTTTGAAACTGCCAACATCATCATATTCCAGCATACCGATGTGCGTTTTCCTAAGAATGAAGATATCCAAAAAAGAAACTAATAAGGCATATCTAAGTGGGGTGTTTGGGAATCATGAGATAACGCTCCAGAGGGATTAGAAGGAAGAGGCTGCATTTCGGCCGAAATGTTAGCCCATGAAACTCCTTCTATCTTGTCATACCTAATGGCCTAATTCCTATCCAATTAAAAGTGACTTTTCTGGTGAGGTTGGCAACTTACAAGGATTTTTTCCCCATTTGTAAATTCTTATGGAACAGAGTTCATGCTGATAGCAGAACACAGAGAGATGGAGGTCATAAAAATCACAGAACCGATTTAGAGATGGGAGATCATTGGGTCCAAAAATTTAGACTTGGAAGATGGAGGCTTAGATCACAGCTCTAGGAATAAATGACTTCTGAGATCTCCTCCTGCTTTAAATCTAAGGTCCACAATTCCATTAAGAGATAAGTAAACTAAAGTCCAGAGAGATTCAATGATTCAACTTACAAGTCACATAGGTGATTGAAACTCGAACCCAATTCTCCTGGCTTGGGGTTAAGTAATGCTCTTTTATTCTAATCTATTTTCCAGTACCAATAACCTTCAGAAGGATAGCCAGCCTTAGAACTCATTACTTAAGGTAGGCTATCAAGATGTATTTATAAGTCGAGTCCATTACACGTCTGCAACTTTCCAAATAAATCTGAAATGCTTGATTTTTGTTCGTAAAAAGATTAGAAAAAAGCTGAGATTAGGGACTGTATGTGCAGGAAGCAGAAAAAAGAAGCCCATTTCTGGAAAAAAAGGAAAAAGAAAGAAAGAGCTGTATTGATCACTGAGCGATTTTAACGTGGAAAGGTCAGAATAGCAGTGCTCAGACAGCTGTATTGTATGTCCCTGATTTTGAGGGCCATCCAGAGTGTGCAAGACTTGACCATTCTTTGTCATAACCCTCCAACTTCTCTGTGACTAAGAGATCCAGGAACCAGCAATCCAATTTCTGAATAACCCTCAGCTCCTCTTCCCTCGATTCACAGTCCCTGTGGTCCACAGATACTTTTCAAGGCTTTTCTTCTGTTGGATCAGGGTGTTTTTTCCTTCTTTTTGGTAACCTTTTCTGTGCAGGCATCCAAAGGTAACAGATGTCTGCTTGTTCATCTATCGATAATCAGTATTTCTTCTCATCCTGACTTCATCTCCTGCACCCTGCTGACTTCTCTTTGTCTCTAAATAGTCATTAATGAAAAGAAATCATTTGCCAAGCTAGTCATTAAAGTAGCTGTACCAAATAAGCCTGACCCCTGGTCCTAGAGCCTCAAAGAAATGAGACCTGTTTTAAAGGAAATCATGAACAGCTGTGAGAAATCCAGTCTTAATTAATGCAGAATTGATGATACCCAACTTCCATACAGTCAGGATGCAGAGTAGCGACCCTCCATCACTCCGGGTACATCATTTCAAAAATACAATGCACATGAGGAGAGCTAACAACATTGCCCTTATATTTTTAATTATGAAACTGGCCCTGGAGGACAGTATGGGGTCTCTGAATCAAAAACTGGCAGACCAGGTCTGATAGAAGATATCCCCTTGGTAGAGCCTTGTTAATAAAATGTTTTTATTGGTGTCTCTTTTTTCATGAAATCAAGATGGTCCCAGGAAATCTGCAAGTTTTGTCATCCTGTCTTTACAATGAGGAAAGTTAAGGATAAGAAATCCGTTCAAATAAGATACACACCTGCTGGCAAACCAGGAAGAGGAGGTTTTAGATGCTGCTCAGGTTAAAGAAAAGAAAATCCCATTTATCATCCTTTTCTCAAGCCCCAAAGAGACACTGGGACTGGGAGGAAGATTAAGCAGTACAACAATGGGGGAAAGGGAGAGACTGTGGTGGTGTTGGAAATGGAGCCTCCTGGGAGGAAAGGAAGGGAATTCTAAATTAACAAAGTCATGCTCTCCTTCCTAATTTTGGTTCCAGCCTAATCTTATCTCCTTCTTTATAATAGTTTCTAAAAGTACAACTTAAAAATCATGACTTGAATGAAGATGTGGACCTAATTGAAATGGGTGAACAAAAAAAGACTGATGTGATTGATATCCAATAGTAATTCTAAGCCAATTAACACAATTTCTAGAATTAAGCTTCAGTTTCAAAATTAAATGGCTTTGTTATTGGGTCTGGTCCTTTTAGTTAATCCCCCATTAATCATCATTTTTCTCAAAAATAAGGGTCAATTGAATGAGGCTTTAAGGAGTGAGTGCCTAAGTGTTATTTGCATTAGTTAAGGGAGATAAGTCATCATCCTTGTCTGGAATTCAATTGCTTCATCTGTAAAATGGGAATAATAGCACTATGACATTTTTATTTGCTTATTACATGAATTAATGATGCCCATTTGCAGAGTAGTTTACAAAGTGTCTCCTTACACCAATCTGGGAAGCAAGCAATATAGCATCTATTTAGGATCAATAACTCTTCCACATCAAGGTAATGTTTCTTTTATCTACTTTGGTTTGCTTCCAACTGTGTCTTTCCCTAACAAAAAGGACTAATGTGGAAAGAGGGTAGTGATAAGAGAAGTGAAAAGGAAGGGTAGCAAGCAGGGGAAGCACTGAGCATGAGCATTAAAATAAATTTTGTTTGTTTAAAAATTGAGTTTCCTGCACCGGATCATCCTAGACATTACAATGTCAAATAGTAACCATTAAAAATAGGCTCTACCTATTGGTGGCTTGTTGTTATATTTTGTTTTCCAAGAGGATCAAAATGAGATCACTTTGTTGGGGTCATGATACAGGGTGTTGGACTGTGGCTGATCAGATCAATCCGAACTGGAGGCTCTACCACAGCTCAGGCATAAATAGACCATGTTAACATTTGGGGTGGAAGTGGTTCTAAATCTATGTACCTCAATTTTTTTTCAAGCTACTGCGGTTCTGTTTTGTTTATCATCCCAAAGTTCTTCAGAAAGACCTCAAGAGTGAGAATCTACCTGTAGGACATGGCTGATAAAAATCTCATTATAATAAAATGAAGAATCCTTCTCCCAGGTAGTGTCGACACAATGGCATCCATAGGATATTTTCCTTCCCCTATAGGGAATATCAGCAAACATCCAGATGTCTAGTCATTGTGCACTGCCCACATGGCCACACTCAGCTTCTTAATCATATTTGCAAAAAGATGAACCTTTCTCATGACAGACCATGCAGATAATGGGTTTTCCTTCCAGATGTTAAGTGTAGTTGCAGAAAATAAATCAGAAAATGCAAAATAAAAGATGCTTCGAACAATGACACGTTAGAAAACTCAAGAAAACTAGAGAGAAAAGGGAGAGCAAGGATACTCTGCTATCCCAGAGTCTGCATAAAAGGGAAAGTATAACAGAATCAACTAGTGAATAAACACAGTAAGTATTCATTGAATTGAAGGGATGCTCCCATAATCATCTATATATCCCCAGCTGCAGTAGCAGAGTGCAAGTTTCAGAGGGTGTCCACCCACATCACCCACAGGCCAGAACAATCTCTAGCTACCTAGGAAATATCACTTTGGTCAAGACCTCAGCCCATCCTTGAGAAGTTTTTAAGCTTTGGAGGAAATGGCACTGTATGGCCCATCGCTTATATTTACAGCAAGGTTAAAGGCAGCCTTAACCAACAGAATCAAGAGCCTAAACCTAAGAAACAAGGGTAGGTAAGAGTGGAAAGGAAATAATCTGAGGCTTGTGTTTGGAAAAGGGAGTTGGGGGGGGAGGCAGGGGGGAAAACAAAATTTGTTGTCATGACAACAGGAGTATGTGAAAGTCACATGTGAGAAAGGCTCAGGGTTCTGTGTGAGGTTTGGTTTGGTTTTAAATATCAGCTGACACTTACTTTATAAAATAAGAAAACTAGATTGAGAAGAAGAAAAGATTGGGGTAAATATATCTGACAGAAATCTGATTTCCAGAATTTATTAAGACTGACAAATTTATCACAATAAATGAATAATGGGTAAAATGATAAAACAGACAGTTTTCAAAGTAACAAAACAATAATTATTAGCAAACATTTGAAATATTATTTAAATTAAAGATCAGAGAATTGCAAATGCAAAACACAACATGGAATAATAAAGCTTTGGAGTTGGAAGGGATTTCCGATTTGGACATCTATTTCAACTCATACCTGTAAAAGGCTCCTCATTTTAATCTGCGCCACAAGCATTATGGAATAGTTGTCATGCCGAATTATTTACAGAAACGGGATTGAATCATCATCACCAGCAATTACAGACATGCAAGGGAGATTATGCCAGGCTTCCCTGACTTCCTTTAAGCTTCCACTAAAGTCTTACCTTTGGAAAGACGCTTTTCTCCAATTTCCTTCATTTTAATTCCTTCCCTCTCAGTTTCAAATTTATCCTAAATATCTATTATGTTGTCTTTTCCATTGGACTGTGAGTTCTTTATATTCTCAGGGAGAGATAGCAAGAATTATTTTTATTTTTATTTCTTTGTCTTTCTACTCTCAGCACTTAGCACAGTGCTAGCAAATAGTAAGCACTTAATAAAGAAAATGTGGAACCTGAACAAAATTATTAGAGATTGAAAAAAAAACATCTTAAATATTTAGCAAAACACAACTGGGTGACTGAAATGATTTATGATGGCAACTCCCTGGATCACATACAAATGGAACTATTTGGACTGAGGACTATGCTAAGCACTTTACATATATTATCTCATTTGATCCTCACAATAATCTTGTGAGAGAGATGCTTCAATAGCTTAAATTTCCACTGAGACTTTGGGGACATCTTATATATACACAGAAAGCAGGGATATCTGTGGGACAGGTAAAAAGCTATAGGTAGTGCCCTGAGAATATTCTTGGTAGAAGAGACCATTATTAATTTTTTTGGGGGTGGCAGTAAGCATGGAGACTGGAAATCAGAAAAATTTTATAATGAGAAAGTTATTTCCCCAGTCAAGACTTGAAACAAGAAATGAGTTTTAGCATGGAAGAGAAACTATGTGACAAACATAAAAGACTTTGTATGTCAGGATTACAACAGGGAACTACTTACTAGTTTTCTAGAACTGGCTGAACTGTAAAGAGTAAAGGGATTAAATGTAAAATAATCCTGAAATGATGGATTGGAGCCAAATTATGAATGGTTTTAGGTAGCAGACTAAGGAGTTTATTTAAATTCAATAATACTGAGATTTTATTAATTGGCTGTAGAAATAGGAAGAAAAGGAGAGCAGATAAGACATTGTATAAAAAATAGATTTTCTTTTTCATTTCAGGTTGGGAGAGAGGAAAAGAGAGAGCGAGAGAGCGAGATGGGGGGTGAAAGAGAGAAAAGAAGAGGGAGAGGGAGAGAAAGACGAAGAAGGAGAGAGAGAGGGAGAGGGAGAGGGATGGGAAGAAGGAAAGGGAGAGGGAGAGAGAAAATAAATTCCTAAGGAAATTGATCATATTGATATAAGTAAAAGAAGGACTTGAAGGACTAGAGGTCTTTCCATTTTCACTCCTGGTTGAAAATGTTAACATGTACACTTCAATTACATTCCTAGCTGTCATTTTGCTTATATTAATCAAGAGATGAACAATAAACTATGAAATTATGCTTCTTATTATATTTGGGTCAAAGGAAAATTTGTCAATTACTTTGCAGTTTCTAAAAAGCAACTTAGCTCACTCTCCTTCTCTTGTTTTAATTCAGAAACTAGCTCCTTTTTCTTCTGCAGTATTTCTCCAAGATATATGTGTTATATATAAGCTTTGTATATTGTTTGACTAATTTTGTGCCATATATATGCAGTGATACTCATTGACTTTAAAGCAAAAAGGACAATAGTTGAAGTGAGTGAGTAATATATATTTGGGGTGAATAATGAGAGAGGATACAGAGCAACTTTATACATATATATATATATATATAATAAAAATTAAGAAATGACAAACATGAGAAACATAAAACAAGGTCACAAAAATTAAAATTATTGTACTTTTACATTAATTAAAGGGGTATTGTTAATATGACTCTTTCTTGAATCAGGCATCTATGTGCAGTCAATCCAACAACTTGTTAAACCAAAAAAACAAAAATTAGTACAAAAGTATAAGTAATAAAAGTAAGCAAAGAAGGTATAGTGTACCATTCAATCTCTATCTTGATTTATTTAAACAAGTAATTGGTGAAGAAAATATGGATATGGATAAAAGAAAGAAATGGACAAAGGCTACAATGATTTGATCTAAAAAGGAACTATGTAAATCAATTATCATATCTCAGTGAACAACAACAACAACAAAAAAATTATCCAGCACCTTAGCTAGCGGTCATTTGATTTATTTACCAAACAAAGTTTTATGGCAGCTAAGGAAAAAGTGATTCAAGATATGAACTTAATTGTAAACTCATATGAAGAAGGATGACCAGTAATTATGACAAATGTCATTTTATGAAATAGAGAGTGGTTATAGAGCCAATTTAATAAAAATTCAACTAGAGATAAAATCATCCCAATAGCATTTCAGGATGAAATTAGAAGACAGATAAGAAAGAACAGAGAAATACCATGACTCTTCACAAATTCAGAGAACTATTTGAAATCTGAGTCTCAATTAAAGGCAAATGTTATTCCAGATGTTTTTGCTCTACTTCATAAGACTGGAGTAATATAAGAAAAATAAATAATCTAAAATACATGTAAAAAAAGAAACAAGCAAGAATGAGGCTTATAGATCTACTCAGATTGTAGAAATGTAGCATAAAATATGTAGATTAAACAGTCAAAAGGATATTAATTAAGACTGAAATGCATGGCCATAAAAAGGATGTTTACATTTTTTATGATAAATAACAGAAAATCATTAGTGACAAAATTGGAACTAGAGCTCAAAATGGCTTATTTCCTCAAAAAAAAAAGCAAAGAAAAAAAGGTCCATTTCCTTCATATACATAAAATAATATAGCATATTCATTCTAATTTTCTATGAGCTATAGAATCTGAAATGAAATCAGTAACTTAATTTTGTTCTTTATCCACCTAAGGCCTATTAGCGCAAATTAAATTTCAAGTTAATAGCTATAGCATGACAACACAAGATTTCCTCTGAGTAACATAAAAGGGTCATTTGATGTGTGAATAGTAGAGAAGCATTATTAGAGAACAATTTCCCGTTTTACAATTTGTGATAGTCAGATTGAAAGAATTTTATACTCCCTCATTATATATATTGAGTGTATTTGAAAAAATATTTGCAAGCTATCTGAACCAATGAAAATAATGTAACTTTTAAAATTACTTTCTTATGGACTTAAATTTTTTAAAATACCTTACTTAAGAAATAATCTCCAAACCATCCTATGTAAAACTTATTATTCTTTTTAATTTTCTGAAAAGAATGTCAATTCTAAAAAAAAAATTAAGCAACTGCCAAAAGAGTACATATCACACATAGACACTGATTAAATATCATACCTTATATGCAAATAAATCTTTTTAGACATTTCATCTAGGTTTTGGAGCTGGGAATTAGATCTCAAGATACAAAATTTGAGGCTTAAAGATGTTGACCCTATTTTCAACAGACTCAACTTTATGAAAATTGTTAGCTTGCTACTTAAGTAATGATTTTCTTATATGTCTTATTTCAAAAATAATACTGAGAACAGCATTGTGACAAATCTCCTTCATTCCAATACCCTATTTATACCTTATCTGGCCCTCCAGTGACTTTGAAGCTAAGGAACTCTGGCTCAAGTGTGACTGTGGATAAAACATTAACTTTTCTAGACCTCAATTTCCTGTCTTATATAATGAGACTGTTATGTTAGTTTGGAATTTAATAATTATCATTCATCTACAAGGAAAAGAAAATGTAATAAAGTGATGTAGAAAATGTTTATTCTGGAGATCAAACTTAAAAATGTTATGGACACATTTTTTTTTCAGAATATGTTATTTTAAAAGATACTAGAACATTCCTTCTTTGTCCTCTTGAAAATATGGTGATCACAACTGAACAAAACTTTCTAAAATGGGATGATCAAAACTGAAAAGAAAAAAATTGAATTTACTCCCTGCACACTATACTTCTAATAATGCATCTTAAAACTCTATTAGGCTTGTTATTGTTGTTATTTAGGATATGTGAGATTAGCTTGATGAATTATAATCTTTTAGGGCTAGAAAGGATCTGAATCATCACCTAGCCCAATTGTGTAATTAAAAAAAAAGGAAACAGATAGAGGTGATGGGGTGAGATGCCCAAAGTCACACAACATATTCAGGCAAAACCAAGACTAGAATTCAGATTCCTAACTCTCAGTTCTGCCTTTTGTGTTTATTTTTCACTAAGGCATACTGATGGACACAATCCAATTATCCATTAGATGATGTCACCAGATAGGGTTTTATTAACCAGCCAACTTATATTGCTCATAGATAACTTTTAAAGTAGGGCTTATTTGGAAGCTTTTAATGGAGAATGATTCAGGGCAATATTCCAAAGGATGAAACTTCCCAAAGCCAAAGACTTATCTCTATTGAAATAAATGAAGTCTAGGGTGTTCTATCAAAGACCCATAAAAATAGCCACTTATAAAACAAGGTTCTACCTGTTCATCAGTGATGGAAGAGCTTTTGGAGTTACATCTGTAGCTTCCACCTGTAACTCTAAACTATCTTTTCTTCCCATCCATCCTGTATACTACCACAACCATTACCTTCTTAACCTACCACTCTGAACACTTCCCACTCCTCTGTTTCAATATCTCCTTATTATCTACTAAAACAAAAACTATTTATGACTGGAATTTAAGTCCCTCCACAATCTGGCTCCAATGGACTTTTGCTTGCCTTCTGCTGCATCCTTGATATATCCTGACAGGCAAATTAGAAATCTCTTCAACCCAAATCTTGACCTGCTCAAAGGAGTTCAATAACTCAATATATCGGGGAGGAACATATGGAAGACTTTCAATGTTCTTCTTTTCCACTGTCATAAAATCCTAAATTTAGAGTGGAAAACAGACTTCAGATGTCAGTCATCTAGACCAATATCTTCATTTTACAGATGAGAAAACTGAGTCAAAGAGGAGTCTTGTATCTTGGCTGTAATCACGTATATTTTAAATAGAAAGGCTATATTTGATCCCAGGTCTTTTACCTGCAAATCCTGCATTTCTTCCATTAATATCCCAAAATGGCCCCATATCCTCCACGACACTCTTCTTTATCCCAAGTTAAAATTGGCTCACTTTCCTCCAATTTCTTTTGTTTCTGTTTTTTCTTGACCCTCTTCTTCCTCCCTTCCATTTCACAGTCACTTATCTGTATGCCTTTCCTTCTATTAGACTTACCATTATTTGTGTTATTTTCATTTTTATATCTCTATTTTATAACAAGCTTTACATCTATGAAATTTTCATTTTATCTCTACATAATAGACAAGTAAAGGTTTGTGGAAGGAATGGATGGGTGATTTGGGGTTCATTCCTTACAACATCTGGGCCAATGGATTTTAGAGAATGGATTACTCCAGCTGCTTGAGAGATTAAAGAACTATAAAATTTCAGGAGAGGAAGAAAAGTAAAAAGGTTTAGGACTTGGCGTGGATTCTTGTCCACCTTCAAAAATATACCAGCTCTGTGATCCTGGATAAGTCAATTAACTTCACACTGTTCTAGGTGATACTCTAAGACTACAAATGGCAGAGAAGGTGCCAGCCTATATCCATAGAGGCTATTTACTCATTTGGGAATTCTCTATCCCAAAGAAATAATAACTGTATTTTTTTTCCTTATTTCCACTTCAGTTCTGGGACCAGTTAAGCAAAAAGATTTATGGTTTCAAGCAAATTCATACAAAAAGGGGTTTGGGACTTTTCCAATTTTGCTAGCTCCCCATAAATGATAGAACAACGTGCTTAACAGAGCAACCCCAGGACCATGATGTGCTTGTTCTATGTTGCCAACAAGATAACAATGGGTTGCTATGATATTTCAACTTCCCAGAAATGCTCTCTTATTTTCATATGATTTCCCAGAAGCATATTTTTTTTTCAGAAAGTTGAGTAGGAACTCCAAGCACTATTACCCCAGTTAACAAGACCACACAGTGCCATTTAGACCCCCTAATCAGCTATTGTGAAGTTGATTATTTTTTATGTCCATCATTAGGACAGCTGAGCATCAGTGTGGACCGGCACCGGCTGCGGAACACGTGAAATAATTTGGCTAATATGGCAGAACTAGCCTGAATGCAACTGTCCCAAATGGAAGAAGCAGTATTGTACAGACATAGCCTCCCAGTCAAATGCATCACTCTTTAAGCTTGAAGTTAAAGTTAGCATATTAAGCTTCTTAGTTCACTCATTTTAATATGCTAGCCTATGCTATATGCTAAAGCAGGTCACTATTTATTGGCAATGTAATGTACTTCAGGGTACACATTACAATATAATGGGTCCAATTTTACTAAGGATAAAGTCTGAGTGCTTTCCAGAACCCCACAAGTAATGCTATTAAAGTATAAAACATGCCCTAGAGTATGTTACTGCTTTTAAAATGGCTAGCATTGCTGAAATCTGTCTCCCATACATGAGTGAATATTACTGACCAAAAAAAAAAAAAAATCAGAGCATAGGAAGATTATCATAAACACTGCAGAATTTTTTTTTGGAAAGAAAAGTAAAAGAAATATATGTATGTGTCTATATATGAGTGTGTGTACATTTATGTATATGCATATATAAGTATGTAATGTAGATCTATTTCTCTTAAAGAGAGAAAGGCCTCTTCATTCTGACTTTTTAAACGTAGCAAAAAGATGCAGATTCTCCGAACCTTATTCTAATTTGATTTCAGGCCATACTTATAAGAAAGTTGGCAGGGATATTTCTACATAGTATTTTAAATGTTTTAGCTCAGGTTTTCACTTTTCTGTCCATTGCTGGACAATTAAAAAAAGAAAGTTATTTTAATTTCTTGCCATTCTTATCCAGATCCACATCAGCCATCACCAATGAGTATGAGTCTCCTCCATACAGGCTCTCCCATTTCCAGTTCCTTCCCCACTGGGGGAAGTCTACTTCCAGATTAAGGTCCTTTAAATATCAATTTGCCTTGATTTGTTTCAGAAATGTTTCAGCTCTGTCTCTCCCACTCTGGAGCCCCAGATATTCTGATCGTGAATGAATAGTGTGTGTGTCCCACTGTACAAACCTAGCCTTAGACAAACTTGGATTTCATCCATTTTTTCATCATTCACTTTCCCCACTGTTCCAGCTCTAATCAGAAAACTCTCTCTCCTGGAACTAGAAAAACACCCCTCAGCCAGCCCACCCTCGACATATTGGGCTGTCTTGTCCCCCTATTGCCCTCCCATTTAGAATATAAGGTTTTTGAGGGCAAGGACTGTCTTATTTCCTAAGTGTCCCGGCACTTAGCCCCGTTTTCAACACTTAATACAAGCTTAATAAAAATCACTTATTCTGGAAGAAAGTTAAAATGCCTGAGTCAGCTTTATTCAGCCAGCACTCACTCTATTGGTCAAAAGTTGCTACAGGAGGAGGGAAGATGACCTAAATTCCCAATCCTTTTGCCAGTCATGTTTATTATATTGAATTGCTCTTCTTTGTTCACTTTGCTTCTCTTTCAGTCTCTCTAATCCTCCAATCTCCTAGGTCCTATAGGACAGTTCTCTTTTACCTGAGGGGACTTCTACATAAAATGATTTTCAATGATTTAAATTTTCTCTACAGGGAGACAAGAAGTGGGCCATGGTCTTGGAGGGAGAGGTCGGCACACTGTGGGGAGGTACGGGACAGAGAGAATGAACAGGACTGAAAAGTGAGAGCAGGAAGATTAACCTGCTGGGGGGGGGGGGATGATCAGTCACATGACAACCTGGTGGACATTTAGGGGCTGGACACAGATAAGAGAGAGCAAGGATCCTGTAGAAGGGCCAGGTAAATGAGCCTAAAGCAAGGTCACCTCTCAAGCCAAGCTCCCCATTCAGTGGCTGCAATGATGCTTTAACTAGGAAGGTTTTTTCTATAAGGTCTTTTCTTTGTTTGTTTTGGTTAGGAGACCACTGAACCAAGAGGCAGGAATAGAGAGGAAGCAAAGTACTTGCACATAAAAGTTAACCTGGTTTTGTTTTTTTGTTTGTTTTGTTTGGGAAAATGCAGAGTTCTTTAAAATTCTATAGTAAAATCAATTTTGTATAAGGTGGTTTTACAGTCTTGCAAGAACTGTTTGTACTTCTACTTTATTTCCCATTTCCTCCTTAGTCTTCTCCAACTGGCCAAGTCCAAGGGGATATTTCCTTCTTTGAATGCTCTTTGTAATTGTCCCCACCAGCTCCCCTTCACCATCAAGAACAGAATGCTTGATTTTCTTATTTATCTTAAGATTGAATTAAGAGAACAAATTCACATAAATGATAAAAACCTCGGGGACAAGTTCTGAGCCTCATTCACACCTGACAAGATCTCTTGGAGCTAGCTGTTGCCATAATGCATAGAGTGCTAGGGCTGAAGTCCACCTAAGGTCTCCATGAAGACTGTTGTATTCAAATGCAGCCTCAGACACATGGTAGCTATGTGACCCTGAGCAAGTCACTCAATCTTAGAGAAAATATTCTCATTGGTACAATGGTTTCCATCTAGTAGTCTAGATCTTATAAATCTCTAATTTGTCAGTCTGAAGTAGTTTTAAGTTCCCACAAGCAAAGGTATTAAACCAGAATCTCAGGGACAAGACATAAAAGGAAGCATGAATATGATTAACTACCCTGTGAACAACTGCATCCAAGGGCAGCTAGGTGGTGCAGTGGATAGAGCACCAGCCCTGAAGTCAGGAGGACCTGAGTTCAAATCTGGTCTCAGACACTTAACACATCCTAGCTGTGTGACCCTGGGCAAGTCACTTAACCCTAATTGCCTGAGCAAAAAAAAAAAAAAAAAAAAGAACAACTGCATCCAACAACTGACAAAAACAAATTAGGGACCAACCATGGACTCCTTAATGAGTGTCCAAGAAATGGGGCTGCTACTTTCAAGTCGATGAATGCAATCCAGCCATAATAAACAAAAGTATTTATTTATTAGTATTTACTACCATACTATCAGCATTAGTAAATGCTGTAAATTAGAAAAAGTACACTGGCATATGAGTGTTATTAGTCCTATTTTATTAGTATATTATTTTATTAGCATATATTATCATTATTTTGTTAATTATTCTTAGTATATTAGCTATTAGTATATTAGTATCAGTAGTATTTTTGCTGTGTTTATTTATTAGTATAAGGAAAAATGAACTTGTTCTAAAATATCAACATTTGTCCACTTAATGTCTCCAGGGACTTTTTGTATATTAACTTGTGTCTTTAGCACCCTGGATCTGTCAATTAGATATGAATGACATCAGTGAAGTCATTTAACCTGAATGAGATTCCATTCCCTCATCTGTGAAAAGAGACTTTTGGAGCAAATGGCTTTGAATGGAATATAGAACCACAGGCAATAGGTAAAAATTGCAGATGCAACTTTAGACTTGACAGGAAAAACAACAACAACAAATGTCCAAACAATTAAATTTAACCCAAAATGTTACCATCTGCCACCATATAGAAATGCAGGGAAGTAATTTCTGTTACTATAATCACATTGTTAACAATGATAAACATTGGAGGGGGAGTTTGGAAAAACTGAGACACTAATGCATTGTTGGTGGAATTGTGAAGTGATCCAACCATTCTGAAGAACAATTTGGAACTATGCCCAAAGAGTTGTAAAACTGTGCATACCTTTTGATCCAGCAGAGTTTCTACTGGCCCTTTATCCCAAAGAGATCATAAAGAAGGGAAACATTTGTAGCAGCCCTTTTTGGAGTGGCAAGGAGCTAGAAATTGAGTGCATTTAGTTGGGGAATGACTGAATAAGTCGTGTTATATGAATGCAATGGAATTTTATTGTTTTATTAAAAAAATGATGAACAGGCTGATTTCAGAAAGACCTGGAAGAGACATACATAAATGATGCTGAGTGAAGTGAGCAGAACTAAGAGAACACTATACAAGACAACAGCAAGATCATGGGATGATCAACTGTAATGAATTTGGCTCTTCTCAACAATGAAGTGATTCAAATCATTTCCAATAGACTTGGGATGGTAAGAGCCACCTGCATCCAAAGAGAGAACTGTGGAGACTGAATGTGAATCAAAGCATAGCATTTTTCCATTTTTTTTTGTTAGTTTTCTTTCTCATTCCCCCCCCCCTTTTTTCATCTGATTTTTCTTGAGCAGCATGATGAATGTAGAAATATATTTAGAAGAATTACATATGTTTAACCTACACTGAGGAGGAGGAAGGAAAAAGGGGGAGGATTTGGATCACAAGGTTTTGCAATGGTGAATGTTGAAAACTATCTCTGCATTTATTTGGAAAAATTAAATACTATTAAAATATAATCATATTTTTGGGAAATCATCTTTACATTTAAGGGTTCTGATAAAGGTCTCATCTCTAAGATATATAGAGAATTGTCTCACATTTATAAAATTCAAGCCATTCTCCAATTGATAAATGGTCAAAGGATATGAACAGACAATTTTCAGATAATGAAATTAAAACTATTTATAATCATATGAAAAGGTGCTCCAAATCACTATTGATCAGAGAAATGCAAATTAAGACAACTCTAAGGTACCACTACATACCTGTCAGATTGACTAAAATGACAGGAAAAGATAACGATGAATGTTCGAGGAGATGTGGGAAAACTGGGACACTAATACATTGTTGGTGGAGCTGTGAACGGATCCAACCATTCTGGAGAGCAATTTGGAGCTATGCTCAAAAAGTTATCAAACTGTGCATACCCTTTGACCCAGCAGTGTTTCTATTGGGCTTATATCCCAAAGAAATCATAAAAGAAGGAAAGGGACCCACATGTGCAAGAATGTTTGTGGCAGCTCTTTTTGTGGTGGCTAGAAACTGGAAACTGAGAGGATGCCCATCAATTGGAGAATGGCTGAATAAATTATGGTATATGAATGCTATGGAATATTATTGCTCTGTAAGAAACGACCATCAGGGCGATTTCAGAGAGGCCTGGAGAGACTTGCATGGACTGATGCTGAGTGAAATGAGCAGAATCAGGAGATCATCATACACAGCAACAACAGTACTATATGAGGATCTCTCTTCAACAATGAAATGCTTCAAACCAATTAGAATTGTTCAGTGAAGAAGGCCATATACACCCAGAGAGAGGGATGTGAAATGTGGACCACAACATAACATTTTCATGTTCTCTATTGAGGTTTGCTTGCATTGTATTTCCTTTATCAGATTATTCTTTCTTGTAGATATGATTTCTCCTGCACAAAAAATGATGCAATAACTATACATATATTCGATTTAAGTATTCTAACATAATTATTATGTAGTGGATATCCTTCTATCTAGGGGAGGGGTGGGGAGTAGGGGGAAAAATTTGTAACAGAAAGCTTTGTAAGGGTTAATGTTTAGGAATTACCCATACGTATGTTTTGCAAATAAAAAGTATTAATAAAAAAATCATATTTTATTGATTATATTTCCTACAAGTTTAATTTGACTTTGAACTTTTGTCAATTGAAAAGCTTCACAATGGTTCATTTAATTGAAATTCCTAGTCTCCTACCATTAGATTTTTCAGAGGTAACCAATCTCTAATATAATGTTCTGTCAACAGTGGACTATAATTTTTTTCTATTATTATATGGGAATCTTCTTAGAATGTAAGGTTGTGTGTCAACATGAGACTATACAATCCAATGGCCAGAATCCCTGTCCATTGCCCTAGTTATCCCACATTCCTAAACATGGAAGCCTCAGGAAGGAATTCTCTGGCATCCCTCTTATTTTCTCCCTGACACCTATTCCCTATGGCTTTGAACTCATTGGTAGGGCTAGAATAACAACTTTACAACTATATTATACTCTATGGAATATGAGTATATATATTATACTCTATATGAGACCCATCAATAATCCATTGGTCAATTCAATTATTTATTCAAATATTCATCAGTTAGCTTTGCAAATCCAACACCTTACAAAGTACAGGGCATATATTGAAAGAGTTAAGTCATAGTTTATGGTCTTCCCCATTTCCTTCCTGCCTTGTCAATAGGCTTCAAGGATGGGGATAGAGATGCAGAAGAGAAGAAAGAGAGCAAGAGCAAGAGCAAGAGAAAGAACAAAATGAAAATCTGCTTAAACATCCAGTCTAACATCATTTTTACAGATCAAGAAACATGTCCAAATCTTGGTTTGCTCAAGCTCAAACAGCTCAGAAATTGCAGAATCAGAATTTGAATGCAAGTCCTCTGACTCAATCCATTTTTTTTCTTTTTGGCACAAAAAGTAAGAAATGTCATCCCAAACAATTTCTATCCTCAATATCTTGCACGGTACTAGAAGTCGATTCATCATCTCTGATGAAGGAACTTATTATTGCCATATTTCATTAAACTGTGGAGAGACAACACTGACCCTTGCCGGGCTGAAGACAGTGCATTTAAGCCTAGTGAGAAAAATCAGGGTGCACCTTCAGCTGCCAACAATTAGCCCTTCTTGGTAAATGATTAAAGCATTTCATGTCATCCCAGAAGCTTCTGGGTACTAGTGTTTACAGTTTCAGATCAGTTTCTAGTTTAGAGACTCCATTCAAACAAACAATTTCTGTTTACCATTATTTCCACACTGCTGTACATTCAAGGTCACCTTCATTTTATCGCTTTGCATAATACACTTTTCCATTTTTTTCCATAAACAATACTCTCTGCTTGCAGTACCTCTCATGCAGTTAGCTCAAAGCCCTTTACCAGCATAATCTCCATTTGTCAGAATAATGCCCAAAGTCACCTAGAGAAACTGACCCCCTGAGGGAGCAAGAGGCCTTAGTTTCTTGGGCTAAAGAGCTGAATTAATAAAGCCAAGGTCAGGAGTAAAAACTCATCACAAGTCAGTCATAAAGAGCATCTCCGATCCCAGTAGCCAACAAAAATGGTCACTTCGACCTGGCCTTGGAAAGTGGGGTGCCATACAGACCGGAATGTCAATGCATCAGCAACTACGAACTGCATAATAGGAAGAGAATGAATTGTGAGCAGAAATTATCAGCCTGGCCCAGTTCTGCAATCCTGGGCAAATCCCTTCTCTGTGACTCAGTATTTGCATATGAAAAATGGGAGGGGCTTTCTAGGAAAAAAATTGCAGGAGATAGAGCTCAAAAAACAGCTACAAAATCAGTGTCTCTGGATCATGGATATCAGGTATAAAGAAACAGAAAAAGTGAGAAAGGTCCAGATTTTAAAGGATTTTTAAAGCCAAATGAAGGATTTTATATTTGATTCCTGAGACAAGGGGACTCATTGTCACTGGAAGGAGTGACGTGGTCAGATCTGAACTTTTGAAAGACTAGACAGCTGAGTAGGCAATGTATTGGACTGGGGAAGAGACCAGGAAGCAGGCTAAGACCAAGCTGGAGGCCATGCAGGCTTGCTTTGGAAGTATATTAAATAGAACTCTACTAGACTTTAGTTCCCTTATTATTGGGAATAATAAGCTTCTAATTAATTTACTACATATCTCTAGGCCTCAGATATCTCCCCAAAACAAGGAATGGAGTGGGTGGGGGAGAATTATCTCTAAAGGCTCTTCTACTCTAAAATCCAAAGGCCCTATTCTAGCATTTATGGATTTCCCCAGTTCCCTAAACCTTGACCTTTAAATAGTCAATAACACATTATTTGAAATTTAATGATAGAACACCATTGTACTCTTTCAATTTCTTAATTTTAAGTTCCTTAAGATCACCTGTTCCTTCTGTTTTTCCTACAACATCTAGATCTCCAGTTATCTGATCCTTCCTTTCCATCCCCATAGCCTCCCACTCCCCAAGCATATATCAAGCCCAATAGGCTATATATAGTAGAAAGTTAATAAATGTTGTTTGATAGGATTGATGTAACATGTCAATGATTTTATGGTCCCCTGATTGGGGGGGGGTGATTCTGTTCCAACAATAAGTCAGTGATCCTAAGCCTTCTGGCTTTGGAGTCGGCCCTCAGGAAACTCCCACATCAATCTGTCTGATTTTGGAATAGACCCCTTACTCAGTCAGATAGCTTCTGGTCTCAGGATAGTCCCCCAGATTGAACTCCTGAAATGATAGTAAACAGACCACTCCTGGGCTCATTACTGACAGTCGGCTGGATAATCTGGTCAAGGAGAACCAAATTCTGGGGACCTCTCCTCCATCCTACCTGTGGGCCATTGAATTACCATTTCAATGATGGAAAGCTAGAGAAATGTATCTCTTTGCTTCTGTTTTCTTGCTGAATTCTCTTGGAATTTAGAATGCTTGTAATGGCATAACAATTACATCAAACTCTGCTACTTGACTAAGAAATGGCTTCAAGCCTGCAAATTCTTTTGAGACACCTCATGACACTGGGTTATGATTCCACACTTTTGGGATCCCCTTCTCAACCTCAACAGAATCACTGGCTATCAGAACTTTAGGAATATTGTTTTTATCTCTCTAGGCTTAATCCTTCATCTGTAAAAAGAAGAGAGTTGGATGAGCTGGCTTTTAATGTCCCTCCCAACTTCCCGTTTGTGATTTTCTGACCCTGAACATAGTCTTAAGGAAAGAACATTGGAAATGGAATCCCAAAGACCTGACTTTTGAGACTTGTAGTTGCCATTTAATATAGCTCTATAGTCTTGAACACAGTACCCCATTAGTCCTTAATTTTCTCATCTATATATCAGGGATAGTAGAACCAACTTGTGGTGACTCTCAAAAATCAATTGTTAATTTTTTACTATGAGCATTTATACCTCAGCAAATGTTACAAGTCAGGGCTTCATTTACTTTTTTGCTGGTCTAGACTTATGAAAGTATTGAAGAAAATCCTAATAAAGCATATTAAAGTTAAAAATGTGTTTTATATACAATTTCCTCCTGTTGTTAAATATTTACCAGCATATCCTGTCTATATCTTTCATGCTTGCTTCCTTTTTTCTTTCTTTCTTTCTCTTTCTGTCTTCCATTTCTTTTTTCCTTCTTTTCATATATCTGTCACATAATTCAACCAATATAGGCAAGTAATTATATTAGATCTATAACTTATCTGTAATATTTGCTTTTGCAAAGATTATACAACCATTAGGTATCACGTATAAATGAAAACTCTGCTTTATCACAGAAAGCCAGCAACAGCACTCAAGAATATCATAGATTCCTCCATAATATATATATATACATATATATATATATATATATATACACACACCAATTTGAATTTACATAATCATACAGAAAAGCATACCCTGGAATCACAAGACACAGGATTAAAAATGAAGGGGCAGTATGTAGAAAAAAGCAAGCCATATGCTGGATTCTGTCAATCATTCATTCTTAGTCATTTTCAACCATTCTCTTTTTACCTGGAAAGAAGAACTAGCATTCAAATATCAAGCCAGCCAAGGTAGGAAAATCAAAAAGAAGCCAGTGTTACAGGGAACAAGAAGGAGGGGGGAGACCATAGTTGAGTAGAAAGAGAGATTGCTGCTTCTTCCAAAGCTTCAAGGTTCCAGTGTAAGAAGCATTCAAGGATTTACAAGTATGCTTGACAAAAGCACTCAAAGTTGACCTGCAAATGGGTGTTAATTAAAAGCACTTACAATCTGCTTTGTACTGCAAAAGTATTTCCATTGGATTATAGAAACCCATGGATAGTAAAAAATGAAGGCTGAAATACTAGAGGAACTTCAATTGTGCCCTAAAGCATTTATAAATGGTGGGGTGGAGGTGTGTGTGGGGGGAATGTTCATAGTTTTACAAGATAAACACCTTCAGAAAAATTCTGAGACCATAAATGAATCCCCCTTAAATATGTTAACACTAATAGGCACATAAATAATTAATTTCTAAGCAACTATTAAAAAAGAGACATATTTCAGATTAATCACTGTCCATACCTGGTAGGTATTTAGTCTATAGAATGTAGTTCCCCACGTATTTCTGGCTGTCAAAAGTGGCTCTAAGCCTCATGTTTGTATATGCTAATTTTACATGTTTGGATTACCAGGAGAGCCAATAAAATGCTGAGTAGTCTGGATCATGCCTTAATCAAATACATGCTTTGATGAATAAAAATCTATGAAAGTTTTTTCCCCTCCAAATAAAATCTCCACCTGTATTCACTAAGCTGATTAATTTGTCTCATTTGTATGCTTTATGAATAGCCAAGCATCATCAAGAAGTATTGCTGAAATTAGTTTGATATTCAAAGGTGCTATCCTGGTAATTAGGGTGAATTTAAATGACCACAATAAGAATTATTGGAAAAAATGCACATTAGTGGAAAATTCAAAAACGAATAATTGCTAAGGGAACAAACAGAAATCAGACAACTCCCCAAGGAACCTTTTTAATAATTGCTCTTCAGAAAGAAAATGTTACCCTGGTGGTCTTGAAATACTTGACTGACTTCAAGCAGAGGAACTAGATTAAAAATGGGGAAGAGATTGCTTCTTTGAACTAACAAAAACAATAAGATATAGTCTCTCTTACACACACACACACACACAATAGCTATGTCTTTCTACCATTTGTCCTGAACTCTAATCTGTGTATGTGAACATCTCTGTCTTTTTACAAAAGCTGATCAAAATTTGGCAAAATTTGAACACAAGCCATTCTGGCATTGGGAAAAGAGCTTGGAAGTTAAGATGACTTGAGTCAAAAAGCCAGCTCTGCTCCTTATTAACAGGGTATGATCTTTCTGTTGGATTTCTATTGACAATCCATCGTTTATGAGATGCCTTTCCCACTTTTACACTGTCTCTGCTCTATTCATATTTCCTATTTCTCCTCTCTAGGGCTCGTTTGCCCATTTTGTCATGTTATTTTCCCAAAAGAATATGAACTTTTACCTTTCTCTGTACTCCCAGAGCTTAGTAGAGCATCCTGTCAAATGTCTATTGACTGACCAAGTGACTAAAGACCCAACATTCATGAAATAAAGAGTTTTGACTAGATCACCTCCAAGCTCCCTTCCAATTGTTTCTATGATACTACTGAGGTCTTCTAGACTTATGCTCACCCTCTCATAATGGGGCTGTTTGACCGTAATAACAAAGGCAGATATCATTCATGTCCCCTTTACCATAAGCCATAAAAAAAATCAAAATGCTTTTTCTAACATCATTCTGTGGATGCAGACTTCAGATGGAGAAAACTCTCTAGACAGCTAGGATTGGAGCTAGGCAATGAGGCAATGAGGAAACTTTTTTTTTAAAAAAGGTGGATATACACAAATAGACAATATGCACGTATGAGCTTGGGATGAGTGATGTAGGCACATCATATGATAAGGTTCATGTAGGTACCAAATGATGAGACTGTGATGAAGCAATCGGTACCACAGGAGGAGGTTGAGCACCACGGCATGAGGATCCGGAGCAATTCACATGGGAAGAACTCACAAGGGCTTTTTCCTTGCCAAAAGGCACATTTATTCATGAGAAGAGGTTATAGACAAGATGAAGAGATAAAGTGGTAAATATGAAATATATATGGAAGAACAGAGAGTTAGCAAAGAAATGGATTTTAACAATTAATAAGGGAAAAGACAGGTTACCTGGAGGAACTCACAATTAATCAGGAGAAAGGGAATACACAGCAAGATGGGAGTATGTCCCTGACTTGCAAGCTAAATCTACAGAGGGGTTCAGCATCCTAAAAGAGTTATTTAAAAAAAAAGTTAGTTAGCTATGGAAAGGACAAAGATACCATGAGGCATGGGGGAGGAGATGCAGACTACCATGGCAGGCTAACATCAATAGGGATTCAGCAAAAATGTCTCAGCCATGGACAGATTTATAGGGGAAATCTTACCACAGGGTTTGACATCAGAACTTGGCTTTCAGATTGGATGCAGTAAGGTGGGTCCACAGAAGGCAGGACTGTATGGTTGAGCTGATTCCCATCAGTGCCCTTCCTTTCCTACTTACCTCAGGGAGTAATCTTAACAGTATTTCAAGCTTTCTCCACCAATCCCACCCAGTTATATAGGACCTCATTGCTTATATATACACATACATATATGGTACAAACCATTTAATTAAAAATAATCCTCTATGGACATATGAATTTCAGGAAACACAGACTGTCAGAACTGAAGGAGACCTTAGAGATGATCTTATTCAAGGTATTCATCTTAGGTTTGAAGAAGCTGAGGGCAAGTTTGATGGACTGCTTTGCCCTAAGTCATTCAACTGCTAATGAGCAAGAGTAGAGTTAACTCTACTCCACTTTTTAGTCCCTTAGTATAAATCCAGTCACCAAACAGTCAGGGAAACTGCACATGACTTCTCAAGGTCTATTCAGGGGAGAGATACAACTGGTTGGGATTCCCTGATGAGAAACCTGTAGACCTTAGCTGGTTTTATTCAATCGGAATTCATTCCACAAAATCACAAACTGCCTGACCTTTACTGATCCCTCTCTGCTTAGTGCTTAGCAAGGAGTGGCTTTTAGGAAACAGACTGTGGTAAAGTAGAAAGAGTATCAACACAACTGGATGCAAATTTTACTTCACATGCTTGCTAGGTAGCTTTGGGTACATCATTTAACCTTAAGAGGTCTCTGTTTGCTCATTTGCAAGATGAAGGGGTGAGACTTGATAGCCTCTGAGATCCCTTTCAATTCTAGATCAACCCTTTAAGTAGAGAAAAATGATATCTACCAAAGTGAAGAGAAAAATCTTTATTAAATCAGATATGTACTAGGAAAAAAATCATGTAATCACTGCTAGCATGTTAATCCTGTGTTTCCATATAAGTACAGAAATCCTACAGTATTTGAAAACCATTAAGTGGTGTGGCAAAGGTTTTTAGAGGGTTAAAATAGAGAATCAAGAAAACTTGTATTCTTGGAAATGTACATAATTGGTGTGAAGCTCAGTTATGCTAGTATATAACATTGAGAGCTACATAAACAAGTAATTCAAGTCAACACAATTAGTTTAGAGAGAGCGCAACAGGTTGTGTGTATGTACATGTACACATTTGCATATGTGCTAGCTACAAATCTTACAGAAAGTATATTTGGAGAATAATACATCATTTCTTTAAGTGTATGCTTTGATTATAGGAATAAGAAGTCAGCAGCATCTACCACCCATGATTTCTAAAGAAACTCCCAATTGGGAAGTGGTTTAGAAACCAAAAATAGTGTTTATGATCTTGACAACTTGCCGATGAAAAACTTGCTATTAAATTCTGATTGAAAGGAAAATAATATTTTTTGTTTGTTTGTTTAAGGGTAATGCCTTGCAATTTCTCCAAAGCACATAAATTTGGAATTGAAGAAAAATATACCCTCGGGAATGGAAAAATAAATGATCATTTAGAGGAGCTGCTTTTAGATGTTATTTATTTAGTTGTAGTGGTTTCCCGTGAAGACCTAAAAATTGTCTATCAACTAAGTACATGTTCCTTTGATCTTCCTTGGAAGTAAAGACATCAGAGCCGCAGCAATATTTACTGAAGGAACCGAATTTACACATTAATCTGCATCAGGTATATAACTTTTGCTTTCAATATCTGCTCTTCTACTCATCTACCTTATCTTATCTAGTTCTGAGATGTTTAGATTATTTTCTCCTTAACTTTGCTCTTTTGGAAAGATAAGCCAAATTATTTTTAATGAACATGGATTTCATTAAGGAAATTTTACAATACCCCAGGTTCTGCATTATTTGGTATGATTTCATTGGCAGCCAAAAGTAATGCAAGGACATGCCCATCTACAGGATCTCCTTCACTTTGGACTGTGAGCTAGATCTTCTCAATGACACTAGCAAATTTCTATACTGAGCATACATTTTTCTATTGTATGCTTCACTAGATTGTAATAATCAGGGAGTTGTTGAACAAGCCTTTCTCTGTTTTTATATTCTTCAAAAAAGCTTGTTTAATATTGACACATCCACGAGAGACACATTGTTAGAAGAGAATATTTAAACCTGGGTTTTGCATCACTGATTCAATTGTGTAATACTGGGTCACAGAACATGACATTCTCAGAGTTGTCAACATTGAGAATCACCCAAAGAGCAATAAACACTGATAGAGGCTGTAAGTAGGTGATGTCACATTACAACCAAGGGTCTGTGCAAGAGAAGCTCTCTGTAAAAGGAAGGGTGTCATTAAGATATATATATATATATATATATATATATATATTTATATATATACATCTCTTCTCTCTCTCCCTCTCTCAATATATATATATATATATGTGTGTGTGTGTATGTGTATGTGTGTGTATATATATATATATATATATAACATCTAAAAAAAGAAAAAATAATGAAAATTAAAAAATAAACTTGATTTGATTATACAGCAGGAGTGAGAAGTAAACATTAAGCATTCCATACTTACTTGAAAGAACTGAATTTACACATTAGTCTATCAATTACATAACTTTTGCTTTCAATATATGTTCTTCTATTCATCCACCTTATATCTGAGATGTTTTGATTTTTTTCTCCTTAACTGTCCTCTTTTGGAAAGATAATTTGGAAAAAAAAAATCATATTCATCCAGCTGAGGTCAAGAGAAAGTAAATTAGATGGACCCCTATTCTAATGGGAATATATGGAGGAAGTCCCATGGTATGAACTGAGACAGCATTCTTGAAGAAAATGTCCACATATAAAGGAGTTCACAGAAATGGGGTTGTGGAGACTTGATTTAAAAAAAAAAGACTAAACTCTTACTCTGTATTCTAAAGTTTTTGTTTTGTTTTATCAGCCATCAGTAGACACAGTGAGATCTTATGTATTCCACACCTTAGGTATATAATGAAAGCATCTTGGATCTGCTGTAGAAAGTGTTTTGTTAAAGCTTGCCTATTCCTTTCGCACATTTTCATCAATAGTACCTGAGATGAATGATATGAGCAGGCAGCTGAGAAAACTATCACAACACAATCTGAACATGTGGACCCCGTAAAACAGGATTACAGCTGGCAGACTGGGGACTAGACAACTTATTTCAAAGTCATGTTCATACACTTTAGTAATGATAACACCCTATACTTACAGAGCTTTTGTCATTTACAGAGCTTCCAGATGCATATTATTCTTTAACCCTCATGGCAACATTGCAACCCCCAACATAATTAGGAGGCTATGCTACAGGTCTAGTAAAGATAATCTGAGCCAAATACAAAAATATATGTTTGAGTGTGTGTGTGTGTGTGTGTGTTTATGTGAGTGTGTGTGTGTGTGTATTCTAATGGAATAGTCATTTTTGTAACACCTCAGGAAAATATCTTACTTATTTGTATGAAAGAGTAGGATGCAGAAATTGAGAGGGACATTTTCATATGAAAAATGGTGCTGAAATAAAACATCGTGTACATTGATTTTGAGTAGCTAAACTTTCAGGTGTCCAAGACATTTTAAAAAGCAAAGAAAAAATTCATTATGATATCCTAAAAGGCAGAGCTTATGGCTTTCCATTATAGACATGCTTCAGTGAGATATTTCAGAATGATAGAGATAATATCCAAGATGATTATGCCTTAAATTAGGGAAGGAAATCCGAAAATATAAGATTATCTATCATTCTTATTTGTATCCCAATTAGCTAGCATAATAAATCTACAAACCACTGGAGTTAAATATGTGCCAGTTAATAGTAAGATTATGATCTATTAGATCATTAAAATCACTGAGGTCAGCAAATGTCTAACTTTTTTATCTCAGCCAAAACCTAGCTCAGAATTTTGGGTACCTAAAAAATTTGATTAGTGAAGTATTTTTGAACAATTAAAAGTGATGACATATTTAAGCTATTTGGTGACTACTCAAATAATTTTTGTTTAATGGAAATGATATTGTGGAATTGGGGGGATAGCAGTTTCTATTGTTTAATCTGTGGCCAAATTGTATAATTTGGAACAAATATTTTAAGCTTACCTGGTCTCACTCAGTTTTTAATTTATTAAACACTGGGAATAATAATATCTCACCTCATTGGATTTGACTGAGGAGAAAATGAACTCCTAATTTGAAAAGCTAGACAAAGAAAAGGGGTTATTATTAAGTATAATTGCAGGTTCCAAGCTTTTGAAGATATCTAAATTCTGGCTTGGTTAAAGAATTAAGCCTCTAATAGACCCAAATGCTTTGTTAATATGGTCAGCAACCTTTTTTTAATTACATCTTTTCCAAAGTGATCTGAAGCCTTCCCAAGGGTCCTGAACAACACAAAGTTAACTGTAGTAATACTCTGTGATCAATAACTCATTTTTAGGAGAATGAATAAGTACAAGTATGGTAAATCCCAGAAGTACTTTCTTAGAGTTTAACTTACATATTTATTCAGGAATCAGGTTGATTCCTACAAGAAAAATAATAGGATTTTTTCCGATCTAATGTAGAGTTGGAAAAACACATTGTGAACATTATAAAAGACAGAGTACTAACAACAGTTACCCTAGTGATGTACCATATATTCCTTAAAATTACTCATACTAATGCTATCATAAACCTCTGATTCCAGGATTTTCCATTACTTGACTGGTTGCGAAAAATCCCTTGAACTTCTAAAATTTTTACTGTTTCTCCTCTTCTATTTCTTTTTATCTCTAATCTTCAATCTCCTTTTCTCCATAATCTGCCCCCATCTTACATTTCACTACTCATCAACAGTAACCTAAAATCATTACTTATCTAACAATGTCTACCCATCATTCTGACTTGATTTCCATTACTTTCTATCGACAGTTTATGTTTCCAAAGAATTTCCTCACCCTATATAGTAAAACAGAATTTACCCAAAAGAAATGGAAAATAAATAAATGAAAGTGTAAAAATCTGAAATGTTTTTAAATAAAACACTTAGGATTTACTGATACAAAATCACTAGAACAAAGCCATTGTTTTGAAATCAGTGATTATTTTCCTATAGATGGGGAAATGGGATGATTTTATTTATTCAGTCCCATAACTTTTATGATAAGCAATAAAATGTCCAATCAATTTTACTTTGAGGACTCAGAATAAGTAGGTTAGAAGGGAGATTCTATTTCAGCCTAACCCAGATATCCTTTCCTTTGGCTGGAGGAAGACCTTCAAAATTCAAAAGATCTAGGAGATGTTGGCTGTCCTGTCTTCCCAAGAGAGTCCAAAGCATTCCTAGAGGGGCAGGAAGCTGTATTCTATCTTGAGGCAAAGACATAATGCAGATTCACTGTGGTTAAAGGCAATTTAAGCAAATCATGAATAATAGAAGAGAAAGCAGTTTTTTTGTTACTATTACCATAAGTACCCTCCAAGTTTGAAGTCACTTTCCCCTAGATACAATAGGAGAGTGAAAAAGTGTATTACAGACTTTTGAGAGAGAATATTTTGTTTCAACTAAGTGAAGTGGATAGAGCATCAGACTGGGAGTCAGGAAGACTTATTTTTCCTGAATTTAAATCTGGCTTCAGGCACTTACTAGCTGTCTGACCACTTACTAGCTGGGCAAGGCACTTACTAGCCTCAGTTTTTACATCTGTAAAAGGAGCTGGAGAAGAAAATGGGAAGCCATTCCAGGATCTTTTCCAAGCAAACCCCAAATGGGATCGAGAGAGTTGGACAAGGGAAAACTGAAAAAATAATATGTGAGGAACTTGGAAGAAACCTACATCTCACATGCCATACCAAAATAAGGTTAAAATGGGTGCATGGTTTGGGCAAAAAGAGTGATACGATAAGCAAATTAGGAGAACAAGGGATAATTTACCTATCAGATCTTTGGAGAAGGAGGAATTTATTATTAAAGAAGAATGAGAAAATATTATGAAAGGCAAAATGAAAAATGTGGATTACATTAAATTAAAAAGATTTTGCACAGTAAAGCCAATAGAAACAAGATTAAAAGGGAAGTACAAAGCTGGGGAAAAAAATCTTTACAGTCAATATTTCTCACAAAGATCTCATTTCTAAAATAAATAAAATGTGGCAAATTTATAAAAATACACATCATTCCTCAACTGATAAATGTTCAAAGGATATGAACGATTTTCAGATGATGAAATTAAAGCCATTTATAGTTATATGAAAAAATGCTCTAAATCATTATTGATTAAAGAAACACAAATTAAAACAACTATGAGATGTTTGGTAGATTGGCTAAGAAGACAGGAAAGATAATGATAAATGTTGCAGAGGAAGTGGGAAAACTGTGGCACTAATGCATTGTTGGTAGAGCTGTCAAAATCCAACAATTCTGGAGAGCAATCTAGAACTATGCCCAAAGGGCTATCAGAATGTGCATACCTTTGACCCAGCAGTGCCATTATCCGTTCTGTATCCTAAGGAAATCATAAAGGAGGGAAAAGGACCCACATACAGAAAAGTGTTTGTAGCAGCCCTTTTGGTGATGACAAAGAATTGGAAAATGAGTGGATGCCCATCAACTGGGTAATGGCTTGAACAAGTTGTGGCACATGAAGATAATAGAATATTATTTTTAATATTTTAAATGTTAAAATAATGAACAAGCTGATTATAGAAAGGCCTGGAAAGATTTAAATGAATTGATGCTGAGCAAAACCAGCAGAACCAGGAATAGACTGTATACAATAACAGCAAGAATGTGTGATTGATCAACTGTGAAAGACTTGGTCTTCTCAGTGGTTCATCGATCCAAAGCATTCCCAATGGACTTTGGACAGAAATGTCATTTGCATCTACCAAAAGAACCAAGGAGATTGAATGTAAATCAACACATGCTAAGTTGACTTTCTTTTTTATATTTTCCATACTTTTTCCCTTTGCTCTGATTTTTCTCTCCCAACATGATTCATAAAGCAATGTGTATTGAAAATGAATAGACTTGATCTTCCTTCCAGGGGTGGAGCCATGGTGGTGGAGATCAGACAGGAGTCTGTGTAACCTCCTCTAACCTCCCCTCAAACCAACAACATATGAAGCCTCTAGACTGATTTTGAAGCAAAAAAAATACACAATTCGATCAGCAGAACTGCCCAGTACCTGAAATAATTCAATCAGCAGAACCACCCCAGGGTGAACTAAAGCAGAACTGCCCAGCACCTGACATAATTCAATCAGCAGAACTGCCCAGTTCCTGAAATAACTCAATCAGCAGAACTGCCCCAGGGCAAATTAAAGCAGCTGTCCCACCTTTGCCCTAAACAGACCTCACACATTTAAAAGAAAAATGAATAAAAAACCAAAAAGAGCTCTCACCATAGACAACTTTTATGGAGAGAGGGAAGAACAGACCTCAAATCCTGAGGCCCCTAAAGGTAAAGCAACTCCATAAAAAGCCCCAAAGAGAGACATAAACTGGTCTCCATGTCACAAGGCTTTCTTTGAAGATTGCATAAAAAATCTTAAAAGTGAGTTAGAAGAAACATGGGGAAACAAAATGAGATCACTGCAAAATAAAATAGAAAAAATGGAAAAAGAATGCAATGAACAAAAAATGTAATTGGTCAATTGCAAAAGGAACTAAAAACAGTAACTGAAGAAAATAAGACTTTAAAAATCAGAATCGAACAATTGGAAATGAATGACTCATCAAGACTTCAAGAATCAGTCGAACAAAAACAAAAAAATGAAAAGATAGAGAAAAACATGAAATACCTCCTAGGAAAAACAACTCACCTGGAAAATAGATCTAGGAGAGACAATCTAAGGATTATAGGGTTTCCTGAAAGCCATGATGAAAAACAGAACCTAGACACTATCTTCCAGGAAATCATAAAAGAAAACTGCCCTGATATTTTAGACCCAGAAGGCAAAATACTCCTTGAAACAATCCACCTATCACCTCCTGAAAGAAACCCAAAAATTAAGTCCCCCAGAAATATCGTGGCTAAATTCCAGAACTATCATACCAAGGAAAAGATATTACAAGAAGCCAGAAAGAAACAATTTAAATATCGGGGAGCCACAATTAGGATCATACAGGACCTAGTAGCTTCTACTTTGAAGGATCGAAGGGCCTGGAATCAGATATTCCGAAGGGCAAAGGAACTTGGATTACAGCCAAGAATAAGTTACCCAGCTAGAATGAGCATTATCTTCCAGGGAAGAAGATGGTCATTCAATGATATAGGAGAATTTCACCTATTTCTACTGAAAAGACCAGAAGTGAACAAAAAATTTGATCTACAAACACAGAACACAAGAGAAACATAAAAAGGTAACAAGAAAAAAAAAACTCTTGAGAAGTATATTTATGTTACAGATACTTATAGAATGAGGATTGATTTTATGAATCTCTTATTACATTATGATTATGATATGATTACTGTGATTTTATGATTATTATGATATGATTACTGTGATTTTATGATTATTATATGTTTATTGTGATTTTATGATTATTATGATATGATAAACTGAAAAAGAAATTAGAGGTAGATAAGGGATAACACTGGAAGAAGAGGAAAAGGAGGTAAAATAAGGGAAATTACATCACATGTAGAGGCAAAGAAAACCTATAATGATTCAGGGGAGAAAAGGGAGGGGAATGAGAATTGGGTTAATCTCCATCTCATCAGATTTGGCTCTGAGGGAATAATAGACATACTTATAAGTAACACAAGGGAAAGGGGGGGGAAAGGGGTGGATGGGGCTCTAAAGGGGAAGGATTGTTTGAGGGAAGTGGTTTTCAAAAGCAAAATAGTAGGGAGGAGGGAAAGGGGATAAGAAAGAGAAAAGCATAAGCTAGGGTAAATAAGATGGCAGGAAATACAGAATTAGTTATTTTAACTGTGAATGTGAATGGAATGAACTCTCCCTTAAAGCAGAAGCAGATAGCAGACTGGATTAAAAACCAGAATCCAACAATATGTTGTATACAAGAAACACATCTAAAACATAGAGATACATACAGGGTGAAGGTAAAAGGCTGGAGCAGAATCTATTATGCTTCAGGTGAACAAAAAAAAGCAGGGGTAGCAATCCTGATCTCAGACCAAGTAAAAGCAAAGATAGACTTAATTAAAAGAGACAAAGAAGGAAAGTATATCTTCCTAAAGGGTACCATAGATAATGAAGCAATATCAATACTAAACATATATGCATCAAGTGGTATAGCATGGAAATTCCTAGAGGAAAAGTTCAGAGAGATGCAAGAAGAAATAGACAGCAAAACTATAATAGTGGGGGATCTCAACCTCCCTCTCTCAGAACTTGATAAATCAAACCACAAAATAAATAAGAAAGAAGTTAAGGAGGTAAACAAAATGTTAGAAAAGTTAGGTATGATAGATCTATGGAGGAAATTAAATGGAGACAGAAAAGAGTTTACTTTTTTCTCAGCAGTCCATGGAACTTAAACCAAAATTGACCATGTGTTAGGACACAAAAACCTCAAAATCAAATGCAGGAAGGCAGAAATAATAAATGTATTTTTTTCAGATCATGACGGAATAAAAATCACATGCAATATAAGGCCAGGAGAAAATAGACCAAAAACCAATTGGAAACTAAATAATTTTATCCTAAAGAAAGAATGGGTGAAACAGCAAATTACAGACACAATTACTAATTTCATCCAAGAGAATGACAATAATGAAACAACATACCAAAATTTGTGGGATACAGCCAAAGCGGTAATAAGGGGAAATTTTATATCTCTAGATGCTTATTTGCATAAAATAGAGAAACAGAAAATCAATGAATTGGGCTTTGATCTAAAAAAGCTAGAAAAAGAACAAATTAAAAACCCCCAATCAAATACCAAACTTGAAATCCTAAAAATAAAAGGAGAGATTAGTAAAATTGAAAGTAAAAAAAAAAAACTATTGAATTAATAAATAAAACTAAAAGTTGGTTTTATGAAAAAAACAACAGAATAGATAAACCTCTAGTTAATTTAATTAGAAAAAGGAAAGAGGAAAATCAAATTGTTAGTCTCAAACATGAAAAGAGAGAACTTTCCACAAATGAAGAGGAAATTAGAGCAATAATCAAGAGTTACTTTGCCCAACTGTATGCCAATAAATTTGATAACCTAAGTGAAATGGAAGACGATCTACAAAAATATAGATTGCCCAGATTAACAGAAGACGAAATAAATTAATTAAATAATCCCATTTTAGAAAAAGAAATAGAACAAGTCATTAATCAACTCCCTAAAAAAAATCCCCAGGACCAGATGGATTTACATGTGAATTCTACCAAACATTTAAAGAACAATTAACTCCAATATTATATAAACTATTTGAAAAAATAGGGAATGAAGGATTCCTACCAAACTCCTTTTATGATACAGACATGGTACTGATACCTAAACCAGGTAAAACAAAAACAGAGAAAGAAAATTATAGACCGATCTCCTTAATGAATATTGATGCAAAAATATTTAATAAAATATTAGCAAAGAGATTACAGAAAATCTTTCCCAGAATAATACACCATGACCAAGTAGGATTTCTACCAGGAATGCAGGGATGGTTCAATATTAGGAAAACTATTAACATAATTGACTATATTAATAACCAAATTAACAAAAAACATGTGATAATCTCAATAGATGCAGAAAAAGCATTTGATAAAATCCAACATCCATTCTTATTAAAAACATTAGAGAGTATAGGAATTAATGGACTTTTCTTTAAAATAGTCGGCAGCCTCTATTTAAAACCATCAGCTAGCATCATATGTAATGGTGATAAACTGGAACCATTCCCAATAAGATCAGGGGTGAAACAAGGTTGCCCACTATCACCATTACTATTCAATATTGTATTAGAAATGCTAGCCTTGGCAATAAGACAAGAACAAGAGATTAAAGGAATTAGAGTAGGTCATGAGGAAACCAAATTATCACTCTTTGCAGATGATATGATGGTCTACTTAGAGAACCCTAGATAATCAACTAAAAAACTATTAGAATTAATCCACAACTTTAGCAAAGTTGCAGGATACAAAATAAATCCACATAAATCATCAGCATTTTTATACGTCACCAACAACATGCAACAGCAAGAGATACAAAGAGAAATTCCATTCAAAATAACTATCGGTAGTATAAAATATTTGGGAATATATCTGCCAAGGGAAAGTCAGGATCTATATGAGCAAAACTACAAAATACTCTCCACACAAATAAAGTCAGATCTAAACAATTGGAAAAACATCAAGTGCTCTTGGATAGGTCGAGCGAATATCATAAAGATGGCAATACTACCTAAACTAATCTATCTATTTAGTGCTATACCAATCAAACTCCCAAGAGATTATTTAACTGACCTAGAAAAAATAACAACAAAATTCATCTGGAAAAACAAAAGGTCAAGAATTTCAAGGGAATTAATGAAAAAAAATGCAAATGAGGGTGGCCTAGCTGCACCAGATGTAAAACTATATTATAAAGCAGTGGTCACCAAAACCATTTGGTACTGGCTAAGAAATAGAGTAGTGGATCAGTGGAATAGGTTAGGTTCACAGGACAAAATACTCAATGACAATAGTAATCTAGTGTTTGATAAACCCAAAGACCCCAGTTTTAGGGATAAAAACTCACTATTTGACAAAAACTGCTGGGATAATTGGAAACTAGTATGGAAGAAATTAGGCACTGACCCACACCTAACACCATATACCAAGATAAGATCAAAATGGATTCATGATCTAGGCATAAAGAATGATATTATAAACAAATTAGAACAATGTAGGATGGTTTACCTCTCAGACCTGTGGAGGGGGAAGGAATTTGTGACCAAAGAAGAACCAGAGGTCATCATTAATCACAAAATAGATAAGTTTGACTATATCAAGTTAAAAAGTTTTTGTACAAACAAAATGAATGCAGACAAGATTAGAAGGGTAGCAGTAAACTGGGAAAATATTTTTACATCCAAAGGTTCTGATAAAGGCCTCATTTCTAAAATATATCGAGAATTGACTCAAATATATAAGAATTCAAGCCATTCTCCAATGGATAAATGGTCAAAAGATATGAACAGACAATTTTTCAGACGAAGAAATTGAAACTATTTCTGGTCACATGAAAAGGTGCTCCAAGTCACTATTGATCAGAGAAATGCAAATTAAGACAACTCTGAGATACCACTACACACCTGTCAGATTGGCTAACATGACAGGAAATGATAATGATAACTGTTGGAGGGGATGTGGGAAAACTGTGACACTGATACATTGTTGGTGGAACTGTGAACAGATCCAACCATTCTGGAGAGCAATTTGGAGCTATGCTCAAAAAGTTATCAAACTGTGCATACCCTTTGACCCAGAAGTGTTTCTACTGGGCCTATATCCCAAAGAGATTTTAAAGGAGGGAAAGGGACCCACATGTGCACAAATGTTTGTTGCAGCCCTTTTTGTAGTGGCAAGAAACTGGAAATTGAAAGGATGCCCATCAACTGGAGAATGGCTGAATAAAGTATGGTATATGAATGTTATAGAATATTATTGTTCTGTAAGAAACGACCAACAGGAGGATTTCAGAGAGGACTGGAGAGACTTGCATGAACTGATGCTGAGTGAAATCAGCAGAA